>QFEU01000144.1:48206-63927 GCA_003316345.1 Tricholoma terreum | reverse complement strand
TTCTGGGCCCCGCCTATGCGTGTTTTTTTTTTGGGTGGGGCCTATCGATATGAATTTGACTGTAAGAGGGGTTCAACTGTATTGCATATGTTGGTTACGTATTATGGTTAGGCTAACCTCGTGGTGGTGCAACGATCCGTGCCGTGTAACTACTACTACTTCTACTACTACTAACAAGCACAAAAGAGTGTGTATTGTAAGAACTACTTGTACTGGATCAAGTCATCTAATATCTACATTGTTAGTTATATGGTGAGAACAATGCTGTAACAAATTAGCAAGTCTCTACTACACGGTACGGGCTCAAGCCAGCTTCACTCCATTTGGGCGAGTCCGTGGTCGAATCCACGGTTCGTGTAGTGACTTCTTCAACCTTGATCCGCAGCTGCACATAACCGAACCATCAGAAGTCGTAAGTAGAACCTGGGGACGAGAATGTGCTCACCGATCCAACTTTTGCTAGCTCGGTGACTCCCTGCAAATGAGCGTTGTGTCAAGGGTGAGATAAGAAGTAGAGGTGATGCTTACGGAAGCCCTCTTGCTCAGACGTCGCGAATCTGGGAAGTAGACACGTTCTCCTGAAGTCGATTGGGACCGAATAGCCGGCTTTAGGTGTTTCCTCGTGTTTAGTCTAGTTCACATGTGAGCAAGGATCATAATATAGAAGGATCACATACGTAGCTAGCAGAGAGTTCGCATAAACTATAAGCGTTATGATTAGTAAGAGAGCGCTGGGGCAGGGTAGTAAACATACGTTTGGAGATAACGAAGTGGAGAGCCATAAAGATCAGATTGGTTGGCATGACAACCCACTGAGAGTGTGATAAGTAAATGACCACTTGTAGGTCTATTCGGGTACAGGGATACAGGGATACAACGTACACAGACCATGGAGGTGACAGTTGCGGCGCTGGGAACGGAGTTCAGTATGGAAGACCGAAAGTACGCAAAATGAGCATTACCATGTCAAAGACCCTAGCTCAAATGCATAAAGCATGATGGAATCCAGGATATGGTTAATGCTGCGAAGTAACAGGAAACGTTAGACTACACAGCAGCAAAAATGACTTGGATAGCAACCTTGAGTCTTTCTTCCGACCACTCATTAGGAGGTAGCAAAGAAATCCAGTTATCAGGACATCTAGCAAGGATGAGAGAGAAAGGCCCAACGTGAACGACCACTTCGGGACCATCAGAGGATATATGACTACGCGGAGTAGATGCGCAATGCATTCGCACTCACGGTGTACTGCGCCACGAAATGCTCCAGACTGCGAAGTTGAATCCTGCAACATCGAACATCGTCATGCGTGGAAAGTAGCGTAACATAGATGGTGTACACACATTTTAGCCGTAGTGACTAATTACAGGGGAGGGAGACATGTGAGCGTCGTGAGAAACCAAAGATACAACCCCACATACGGCAGGCAAAGCCTAGATGATTGGATGAGTTCAATGAAGAACGAGTTGATAGCGTGGACTCTCACCAAGACGTAAACAAGCAATAACACCCTGTCAACGTAACAGATTAGAAATTGGTCCCGAGCCGAGAAATAAGCTGGTTGACGCACTAATGGAATTGCGATGAAGTAGTTGTGCATGCTGACTTCACTGTCCTATCAGTAGTTGTAGGGGTAACGACGAAAGAAGGGACTCACGTTTGTAGATTCTATGAACAAAGAAACTGATATTTGGCACAGGTGAGAAGGGATTCCGTACTCGATGTCACGAGATACGAACCAATGGACAAGAAACGTGAGGATCGCCTATAAGCTGAAGTTAGTCGGGAAAAGTCATGCGGAGGATGAACGGCGAACCGTGGTCGCGATCGTAAGCTATGGGGTAAATGCCGTCATAAAGGAGAGATAAGTGACACATAGACCAAAACGCACTGCAAGACTCCTATATGTAACAATGCCAACCGTCAGATAGAGGATTTCTTTCAATGGCTTTATCAGAAACTTGCCATGGAATGTAGTCGGCTTCGGCCTCATCCCCAAAGTGCGAGACGAGATATATCCATAGCGACTTGCCAACGAAGATGGTGTGACAGAAGTCGAGAAGCCTTTTGCGCGTCAACATCAGCATTCACCGAACAAGGGGTGATACCTACGAGACACAAGCGACCTAGAACGGAGCATGAGCAGGAAGAATGGACATGCTAGAGGGGACATACAAGTAATTTGACCCTGGTCAAGTCCGATGGATAATTTCTTATGTAGGCAAATGTCTGAACAACCACGATTCCGGAGAATCTATACAAAAATCATGACAATTAGCAGACCAGCTGGGTCGGTGGGAGAATAACTCACACACACGCGACGAGACCCCCAATCAACAATGCCCCAAGAGTCTTCGGAATGTCGACCATTTTGAAGAAAGAGAACAGGAAAGAATGTGGAAAGTGGACACGACAATAAGGAGGGTTTAACGTTTAACATATATATATATATTTGTAGCGCCACGAAGGAAAAATTGTACGTCAAGCGAGATTCGTCAATATTCGGCTCCGTAAGCCCGTTGACTTTATTCAGGGACGCACCGAGGAAGTATGGGCGACATGCACTGACAGGTGGGGGTGGAGTGGGTCTACAGTGATAGTTGTTTGATCATCGTAGCACAGATTCCGCTCTCGACTGGGGGTGGATACGACTTTCAAGTTCAGAACTGCATGCACTGGTTGCAATTCCGCCGATTGCATGACCCTTGATCCAGCGCTGTCATCGGAAGAGTTCGAAGTGCGCTAACTCGGACAACCATAAGCATGATACATGATAGTTGCTTAAATGGCGTTAATTGAAAGGTTCCCCGCCAAATCACCCCTGCTGATTTTCTGTATCCTCCGCACTTAGCTCGACAATGATGTTGTTGGGCAGATAATCCACAAGTCACTTCCGACAACGACAACGCTGATCAAAGGATGTTGGAAGAGCTTTAGAGAAGATTTCACATGGGTTTACTTACAAGTTACGAGAGATCGTGGTGAACTGTGGTGAACTGCACATTATGGAAGATCAACGTTATCGACAAGGCATCACGTGGTAAGTTATTTAGATCTCGGAATTAATTCGGGACCCGACAAAAAATGTTGAAGCCTAACGGTATACTCAATTCCATTCGCATACTCAAGCCGAACTGGAGAATCGCTTTGGTACTTCCCCTTTCGTCGGAATTGGTCATTTAACCAATGCCTCATACAATAGCTCACAAGGCCAACTGCGGCGAAGGCCGCTCGACGCATCCCACCGTATAACCAAGGTCGATATTATGTGACATTCACGACTCCCAGCCGGGCAGAACTCGATCCAGATGCAGAGTCGAAGAAGATTCCCCCAGAAATGTGGCTCACGGTGCTGGAGAACACCGCTACGGCTCCGTGGTTGAACCTCGTTCACCAAGACCATAAAGACAGGCTGAAGCGAGCTTACAGCTTGCTCTACCAAATCGTGCTCTACCTCGGACGTCCTCAGGAGGCAAGCAAGGCTGAACAGTTCCTTGCTGTGAGTGAGTTGCCGCCCTACCTGTCGTTGGTTCTATCATTTTCTGTGTCAGGCATTCGACTCCGCAATCGTGCCACCCAACTCTGAGATCGGGCGTGCTCGGAAAGCAATAGTGACCATTATGCGGACCGCGGTGCACAACATATCGTCGGTGCCCATCAGCTCCTCGCTGCGTACAACGGAGCCGGAGATATTCAACATATTCGGCGCATTGCAGGCGCTGCATGACATGTATCTGGCGAACGATGTTAGCGAAGCCGGCGAAGTGGAGAGCTGGGCGGAATTTTGGAGCAGGGCACAACCGGTTATGTTGGCTTTGGGTTTGAAGTTGGAGGAGGAAGGATATGGAGACAGCTTGAACCGGTCCCAGAAAGAGCAGGAGAAGCAGAACGATGTCGGTAACGGCAAAGAGAACGCATGAAGGAAGCATCATGCATATGATATCTTGTGCGTGTCGACTAGCTACTCGTACTTGTTTGTGTACATGTATGATCTGACAATTCCACTGCAACCACCACATTTGTAGTGCATGTGACTAGCCACTGCATGAACACCGGAACTCCGTAGTACCAAGCATGCTATTTTTATTACAGTAAACGCACGGTGCATCGGATGAACGACGACTATTCTTCCTTTGTTTCGCCGCAGTTCCTCCACATCCAACAATTCGACCATGCCCCACACCACCTCAACGTCAAGTTCAACCCTCGCTGGCCCTCCAGGCGATTGCTGTTTCACCGGCGTCAAACACTCTGGTATACCTGCCGGGCAAACTATCAGCATCGCCAACGTGCCAACCTACATCTCGAACCCTCCCAATATCATCGCATCCGCTGATCCAAAGAAAATTATCCTATTCCTAGCGGATGTTTATGGGCCTTTTTTTCTGAATAATCAGTTGCTACAAGATTACTTTGCCGAGCAAGGTACAGTATGTTCTTCGAATTTCTGTTTCCATTGATCTGATTATCGTGGATAAGGCTTCATTGTATTGGGCATGGATTATTTCTTCGGCGATCCCGTCTACATCCACACCGAGGACGGGTTCGATCGCCAGGCATGGTTGGAAAAATCGATAAAGCAAGCACATGAAGCATTTCCTCGCTGGTTGAGGGAGGTCAAGGCAGTTTATGGTATCATACTTTCTCCCTTGATGTTTGCGGAATGCTGACGTTGGAACCCCGCCCATCAGGACTGTATGAGCACTACTGTGCCGTAGGTAAGTGGTTGTGTTCCACAACGTTGCAGTGTGGTTTTTGTGACGGTGGAATTCTTCAGGTTATTGCTTTGGGGCTCCATTTGCGCTGGACCTGGCCACGCGAAGTGATACAACAGCAGGTAAAGTTCCTCGTCTGTCACCTTAGAGCATTCCGGAACGCAGCCAATGCTCGCCTCAGCTGCATTCGCCCACCCTGCATATCTTGATGAATCTCACATAAGTGATGTTACTCGTACGCTACCGGTGTCCGCCACCTTTATAAAGTTGCTGATCACCGATGATTTATAGAGCCTCTGCTCATGTCTTGCGCCGGTACGTGTTGCGATCCTCTCCCTTTCCTTCGGGATAATATGGCATGGTAGAAACGGACAGCACTTTTCCGCTCCCTGCCCGTCGACGGGCGGAAGATATTCTAATTGCTGCGGGAGCAACATACCACATTCAAGTGTTCTCTGGCGTCACGCACGGGTTTGCAGTGCGTGGTGACCCGAATAACGAAACCCACCGTACGTATTCTCTATGGCCTCCTTCGCATGACTAATGTCCTATCATCTATTTCGCTGTAGGCTGGGCCAAGAACGAATCTGCACGAGGAATTGCCGCTTGGTTTAACAGATTTGTTGCCTTGAGACATAACGTTTCATGAGCTGATTGTTGTATCATGTCTGGTCGCGACTGAGTAAGCTCGTGCAATCATCGAATGCAATTGTGTTCTACATGGCGATCCTTTCATGAAAGTCTATTGAGCACAGTGCTGTACAAGTCACCCTCGAGGTCAGAAGGGTCACGTCACCAGAGTCGCTCCGAGTCAACCGACTTAGTCAAGGTCACGATCAAGGTCAGACCGTTTTTGGACATGATCGTGATGGATAACAACAAACCGCCGAAACCCATTAAAACATCATGTACCAGTTGTCCAGGCAGACGCGCCAGCGAGGGGGCCGACAACGGGGATGGCGACAACACAGCCGATTGACGAGGAATACGAGGGACGACGAGGCGAGCGACCGCCCCAGCAAGAACGCCGAAGTCAGCTACGCCCCCACCCCCCACCCTCGTGTTTTTATGCGAGGAGCGGTTCGTTCTATTTTGTTGAGTAACTCCCTTCCACAAAAAACGCGCTAGGCAATGTCGCACTATGCGTTCTAGGTACTAGTAGGAGCAAGAGTAGGAGTATAGTGGCTTGACACCTCATTACATAGCCGTAATACATGCATTTTCTCCACGAAAACCAGTCCCTTGCCCTTGCAATCACGCAAAAAATTGATGAATCTCGACACCATGAAATTGAGGCAGATATGTCTTGTATTGCGAAAGGATCGAACTCCGGCCTTTGGAGCTAGAGACGAAAATCGAAGCGCGGACAATCCGCCTACCATATCCGAGTTGAGTTATGGTTACAGCAGAAGTGCGATCTCTGCAGGTTCCAAAGCGGTCACACATTATGGGTTACAGCAAAAGACCAGTTACTGCAAGATCAAGATGTGAAAGTGCATTATCACAGGTTGAGGGAGCATACAGGATGACTAGCACTTGTGTTCAGAAAAGAAGACAGAGCCTGTGGTTACAAATGCTGGGAGAGGGCACAACTACCATGTAAATATATGGAAGCGGGTAATTAGGCAGATTGGATGTAATCAAGGAATGATGAAAGAAATCCGAATGCCCAATATCCGTCTTAAGCGCAATATCTCCAGTCGGTGCTGCTTCGTATGCCAGTGATAATTTCGAACTCAAACCAATTTCGAGGCAAAAGCATGATCAAGAGCATATAATACCTTCTCTCACAATGAGGATGTACCGACAAAAACGAAAAAGTTTTCGAAAAAATATACGTAAATCAACACGAGATCGGGAGCAGTGAGCGTTGAGATAGGATAGATGGGCCGATTTACTACAGGAATGCGATCACCATTCCTGCAAGTGCACCAAGCATCGCAGCATCTGCACCCATGGTGGGTGCCGCATTGCGAGTTGAAGTGGATGCGGTGGACGACGAAGTGCTGGTGGCGGGGCGAACACCGGGAGAGGTGGGGGTGGGGGTGGGGGTGGGGGTGGGACTAGGGGTGGCAATAGCATTTGGCCTTGAACTCGGGATAATAGGTGTGGGTGTAATAGGGGTACTCGGGATTATTGCTGCGGTCGTGATATCAGAGACCAACGGGATGGTGTTTGTCACGAAACTCGGTGTGATAGTCGCAGCTGAAGTTGTGTCTATGATAGAGGGCATAATAGCTGCGTCCGTGATGGGGTCCGTGGTTGTAACTGCAAGCGAACTGAGACGTTATCATTAATATCAGTCTGTTAAGGTAGTGAACCACGATTGCAAGCTTACTCTGTAGTAAATGCCTCTACGGCAGTGGGGGCGGCTGTCGGCACCTCTGTCTGCACGGGTTGCGACGTCGATTCTGCAGCAGAGACGACGTCGGTCCTGTCGACGGTTACCGTCACAGTTACTGTTACCTGTGCATTGACAAGGTGGGCAGCAAACATGAATGCGGGGATTGCGAGAAAAGAAAATTTCATGGCGAGCTTGAAGTGTGGTGGTGGTGGCGGTTAGAGCTTGGGAAGGATGTATAGGAGAACACGTAAGAACTGCCTTATATATTGCACTGCGGAGGAATGTGAGTATAGGAGTCGTCCAGAGAGGAGTCCGATTACGTTTGTGGAGGCCCAATAAAAACAGTATAGGAGAAATGGTCCACAACGCTGGCACGCGCAAAGAAGGGTATAGATAACAAGATGGCGACAACAGAAACCAGGAATGGGAATATTGGTACCGGTGAGACCTAGGGCGCAAATGACCATGCATAAGTCTGGTTAACACTGTACATAGACATGCGAGCAAGCTTGGGAAGTTCGCTTGCGCCTAAACATTGCAGATCCCAAGCATTTTGCCTCGATCCAGTCTCATTCATTTGTTCTGGTCGCCAACTAACCGAAATCAAAGTTACCGATAGGCCGAGGGACGTTAGGTAGATTCCCCGGCGGAGGATAACGCGTTCGAAAATTCAGGTCCGGATGCCGCGCAGAAGGTAAGTAGAATACTGCTAAGTGTCGTCACTGAGGTTAAGATCGATCAAGTTTTTGTTTCGGGACTGGCAGGCCCGCACAACATGCCGTTCCTCTTTGACTCTTCGGTAATTCCTACGGACATTACTCCGCCGCGTGGCCACAGCGATTCTAGGAAGATGCGTTCAACACCAATTTAAAGGTGTTCTTCAGAATCACACGCGAATGCGCCTACCCTAAATAGCCCTAAACAGACGGAACAGGTTGAGTTTAATGCGGACTCTCAAAATATTACTTAGGTGACCCCCAACCGCCCAAATTGCAACTTTCAGCAGGCCTTCGGAGTCTAGCAGACTTATGGAGCATAGGTGCAGCCACATGTGGATGACTTCCAGGGCTTGAACATGGGTCTACAGGGCCCCACGGTACGTTTCTGCATCATACACATCCAGGGCTTTTTTTTTTTCCGCCTCTGGCGGGACCCCCCCCCCCAACAGTTCGGGATTCCCATTCCGCCACCCCCTTGTCCTCACTGGGTCGTTGTTTAGAACGTAATCACGTGATTTGCAACTCTAGGACAACTAAGTCAAGTAGAAAGGAACTTCAAGTTGGGGTATGGTGAGGTAGTCCAAAGCTATATAATCTGGTATATCTGAGGGAGATATGTTGATGGGAAGTGGTCAAAATGAGATATTTTGCAACACTAGGGAAATGATAGTACTATCACTTACCAAGTGTTTTACCACAGGTACTTGTGTTTCACCACCTGTAGTGATCCCCACTGACCCCAGGGGGATCATGTTTGTATCTATTATATTTAGACAGAGCCGGTTCCTATAAAACCGGCTCCTTCCTAATTAGTACAGCAGCCAAACCTTAGCCTAGATGCACACCACAGCAATTATACGTTATTCGTACTCGTTGCACGGTGTGATCCTCATACGCTCCGTAGGCTCACCACACTTTTTTGAGTATACAAACTCGTATATCTGCACGTTTACACAGCTATTCTCGTCTCCATCAAAATCTTTTCCCACCTTCATCTCAACTCTGCATCGTGCCACATAACGATCAGATCCGCCCCTACAACGTGCCCAAAACACATTGTAGTTCATTTCCGAGACCCCCGCAGTCTTGATCCATCCCATTGGAGCTGTTGATCACCCTTGACAACGCCCGAAAATGCCCAACATGGCTCCATCAGGCCTTTATCATCATTCTCGCACCTCAGCTGAGGTGTGAGCTGGTAACACATGGGCACAGGATAACCCCCTGTCTGTCAAGGCCAGAAATTATAATGCCAATGGTCATCATATGCATAATCATGCTCGCACTGCTGAAGTGCGAGCTAGTATTCCTTACATGAGGTACGGTGTACATAATAATGAATTACTGAACAGGTTTTTCTACTACGATCCATGTGAATCCACATGGATCATCCGAGAAAGTGGCACCCATGCCCTTGAGTCCACTATCTGCCTGCTTGAACAGCAGGCTAAATCCTCAGGTGGCTTGAACTATCGAGGCATTTTCAACAGTCATGTTGAATTTCATAACGGACACTGGACTCCCACAGTCCAAGCAGAGGCTAAGGCCAGCCAGTCCCCACTACACGTCGAAAGACACGCATATATTGACCTCGCCCCAAAGCGAGGAGGCGAGACGAGTCAGACAGCCACGAAAGAGCAACATAGAGTCGAGGGCATCAAGACTGAGCAGAGAACTGTGGGCCACCAGGCCCCACAGGAACCCATGAGTTTCGTCACTAGACGAGATAACAATGACGAAGCCATTGTTCATTGCAAGAGGCCACGAAAACCCCCAGACAGGTCTAACGATGCCTCACATCGTTTGGAGCCAGCATATGTCTTGGCCTGGAGTCAAGACACAGGGGGAGAGGCTGTCCACAGAGGGAACAAATGTCATTGGACATTTGGACACGAGCAGCAGCGTGTATTCGACACGTTGGCATCAATTTCAGATTCCCGAGCACTGGTAGTAATCGATGAACGAGACTCAGAGCTTGCTCATCCGATTAGAAAGGGTACATGTTTGGAAAACCGAGATGCAGAGATGAACTCGATGTGGTTGCGTCGAGTGCCAGACTTGAAGAACAACAAAACAAGTTGTTCTATGTATGAAGGCATTAGCGAACGACGAGGCCCCCAAGCAGCCGCATCATCGATCCCTGCACGAGTCCTGTACGAGCATGACGACAGTTTAATACATCGTCATCGGGTTGATCTGAGCAAGAACGCACAGCACGAAGACATGCGCGCTGGGCTGGCCAATGCTTCGACCCTGGGTCGAAGCAAAGAGGGAGGGGAGTTCCACAGAAGGAACGAACATCGTTGGACCTTCGTACGTGAGCAGCAGGGTGTATTCGACGTGTTGACGTCGAGTTCAGATCCTCGAAAACTGCTGGACAACAAAGACCAGCAGCAAGGAAGAAAAGCCACGCGCTCCGGAACGCCTTACGATCCTGCCTACGGCCCCCAAATGGCCGTTTTCTCAATCCACCCGCGATCCTACAAGGAATTGCATTGCAGTCGACCTGATGGGAATGGGGCGGAGCCATGCCAGAGCAACAAAATATGTTGTTCTGCGAATAAAAGAGTCAATAAATGTCGGACAGTGCTTCTGGCACTGTCCTCACATCTACAAATGACGGACTTACCCATAGTCCGACATCAAACGCACTCCAATGTGCATAAAAACCATTCTTACGGCCACCAGGTGGCCATATCCACAACACAGCCGCGATCTGAACAGGAGTCACGGCAGAAACATTTTGAAGTTTCGAGACTGCACCATGACGGCGCAGTAAGCGAGATACGTCCGCTTTCAGACGTTGTACCTAAAACAAAGTCATTTACTTTGTTAGCAACCTCTCGAATTCGAGAGGGACGACAGTACTTTCCTTGTACTGCAAAGTCATCACACCTGGGCAACCCAGGTGATGACAAACGTTCGAACACGAACATTGACCCAGAAACAAACCTAAAGAACAACAAAATAAGTTGTTCTATGCATAAAACCCAACCTACACGTTCTAAAACACGTATCAAACCTCACTACGGCCCCCAATTGGCCGTATCATCGTCCCACCAATGATTCCTCCCAGAATCGTGTCTTCATCATCTTGATGGTTTGAGGATGGGCCATGTGACCACAGTTGAGCATGACGACGACGCCGTTGGTCATCGTCCAGTTGATTGGAAGAGAAACACACATCACGAAGATGTAAGTGTTCGGTCAGTGAATGCCTCGACCCAGGGTCGAAGCAGAGGGGGTGGGGTGAGAGACGAGAGAAACGAATGTCGTTGGACATTCGTACGCGAGCAGCAGAGTGCACTCGACATGTTGGCATCAAGTTCGGACCCTCGAACATTGAGGAACAATGAAATAAGTTGTTCTAAGATTAAACTCGTCAGTAAAACAAATGTGGTGCCCCTGGCACCACCTCCCGAAGTTCAAACGAGGGATTTCCCTCGTTTCCAACCACCTACGCGTTCAAAAACGCGCGTCGATTCCCCGTACGGTCCCCAAGCGGCCGTAATCTTGAGCCTTTCGCGAGTCTGCGAGGAATCCGGCCACCAGATGGCCGTAGCACCCCTCTATCCGCGATTCCACGGGGAAGACATTGAGAAATGCCAGAACGACATACGTCGTTCTGTAAGTAAACTCGTCAGAAAACGACGGACAGTGCCAGAGGCACTGTCCCCACACCTACAGGTGAAAAGCTCACCTGTAGTTCGACATCAAAAGCATCCCTACATGCGTTACCCTCCCCCAAACGGCCCCCAAGCGGCCGTTTGTTCGGTTCCCCAACGGTCGTACAATTCCTACGGCCCCAAAACGGCCGTATCCTCAAGGCTCCCATGTTTCCACCGACTAACGAGACGTTGTGTTCTTAATGGGTTGAGACAGCATCATAAGGATGCCGTAGGTGAGAAACATTCGATTTCGAACGACATATCTAAAACAAAGCTGAAAACTTTGTTTATGAGACCTCTGGACCGAGGTAAAACCCAGTACTCACCTTGTACAGTTCCGAGGCCTCCCGAAGATGATGGGAGGCATGAGAATGCTAAACAGAAGCTCGGGGAGCATACTACACCCCGAGGAAGATGTGTAGACGACGATAAACATTGTCTACCCAAGCGGATGGCGGCGTGTCAACAGACGCGCGCCAAGTTGAGATACGTGAGAAAGGTCACGTGTCACGTCGCCACAATCAAATGTGTTCGCGCATTTGCCTCCAAACTCACTGGGTCCTGTCCACTTGCAGGGTCAAGTGATACATTCCCAACAAAGTTCCCCGAGTGCTACTTTGTTTTCTTCCTTCCTTTATTTCTTACTACTTGCAGGGTCAAGTGATTTCTTTACTACTTGCAGGGTCAAGTGGTTTCTTCAACTGAGTCCCAGAGGGTTACTCAGTCTTTTACCTTGTACTCACAAGGTTTCTTTTCTTTCTTCTTGTACCTTCACCCATGGGTGAAGCTAAAGGGGGAGAATGTAGTGATCCCCACTGACCCCAGGGGGATCATGTTTGTATCTATTATATTTAGACAGAGCCGGTTCCTATAAAACCGGCTCCTTCCTAATTAGTACAGCAGCCAAACCTTAGCCTAAACACACACCACAGCAATTATATGTTATTCATACTCGTTGCACGGTGTGATCCTCATACGCTCCGTAGGTTCACCACACCACCACACTGATAACACAAGGGGGTGGCGGAATGGGAATCCCGAACTGCAGGTAGGGGGGGGGGGTCCCGCCAGAGGCGGAAAAAAAAAAGCCCTGGGTGTGTATGATGCAGAAACGTACTGTGGGGCCCTGTAGACCCAGGTTCAAGCCCTGGAAGTCATCCACATGTGGCTGCACCTATGCTCCATAAGTCTGCTAGACTCCGAAGGCCTGCAAACCAAATCAAAACTAAAAACCACCTGCAGACACACCAGCTGAGCACCCAAGACCTCCCAGCATGCCTATGCGGTCATCACACATACATCATGCACCCATACTACTGTATTACTACAACTTCATACCCACTCCTGCAAACCAGTGTCGTGTTCATCATCCAATGACATGCATCTGTCTTGAGAATCAGGACTTCCCCCACAGACACATGGACTCGGAGGCCTAACTCAAATGCAAGTGTTGTGCGCATCCTCCAAGTACTTTTCATGGTGTACTTACAGACTCGGCATATATTAAATATTTTCGGGTTGGGAAACCTTCCTGTCCTCAAGATAGTTTACAATGGAGTTGCGAGGTTTGATGGGGTATTAATTATTCTGAGGTGCCATGAAAATAATGAAATAGCCGCTGGACTGGGCTCCAGAGGTTGGAAGGTGTGGTTGCGATCACGTCACATTGACTGTTGATGTCTGAAAAAGAAAAACACGTGATGGGAAACTACCATATATAGAAGGAGGGGGGAGGGGGGGGTCGGACGGGGGCCAGGTAAAAAAAATTCTGAGTGGATGTCAGATTTTCCTGTTCCGCCACCCCCTTGTGATAACACTTTCTAAGCTCCAAAACATCTCCAATGATCTTCAAATTGACAATCTGAGAGGTTATAAGTATTAAGAACATTACCATGATTTCCCCCTGATTTTTGGTAGAGGTCGAGGTTGGTAAAAGCTATATTATTAGTTGTGAATCATATGTTTTTGGCACTGAGACATGAAAAGTGAACTGATGCTTCCCATTTTTTCAATCATAGTAACAACATATATCTACAATAGACTCAGAGTAGTTTTACCATTATCATAGAGCAGTTTGTGGTTTTCTGGCTCACCGTGACATTTCATCGACCGAATTCAAGTCCCGACAACTGTACTATTTTTGACACCTTCGATCGTCACAAAAACGGATTTCACCTCGTCAAAATGCCGACGTCGGATCACAGAATTCTGCCATCAACAGCGTTACTTTTGCGTGACATGGTGGTGAAAGACTAGGTACTTTTTGACATGGGGGTTCATCGTTGCTTCATCCTCACCATTCATTGAGATAATTAGATTTTCGGGAAGCCATGAACCCCATCTTTTTAACCATGTATGCCATCAGTGTAATTTTGTAGTCGATGTGGTGTAATTTAGTGATCAGTAAATCATGGTGAAACACTCGGTAAGTGATAGTATCCCTCAACCAAAATTTGACTGTGCCCGAAAAGGGTGATTGCCATCAAACCTACCTAGGTCTGACAGTGACAGATATCGATACAACTCATACAAGTGGTCAGGGTATCTATTTTGTAGTGTGTCTATTGCCCGTATCGCCTGTATCGCCATGGATGTATTCAATATACACCATCTTCCTTTTTGGGGGTGCGACAAACGGTCAACAAGAAATTTCAAACCCTCGAATCGAAGATTGATATCTCTCTAAATCGCGGCTCAACTTTGAACGTAGCTATTTATAACGCTCTGCGATTGCTGAGGCTGTGCGTCTGACTATATATATCTATAAGTACAGGTACAGGTACACTGCACACGTTGACACAACACCACCACCGAATTCGAAGAGGACGATATCGTCACTCACAACCTCATTGCCATGGCTAACCAGCTGAACATCCTTGCCATTGGTGCCTCACGCAATATTGGATATTTTTCTGCTATGCGATTTCTTGGTACATTCGAGATCTCGTCGCGTCTTCCTCTCATACTGATTCCGAGCCAGCGTTGGGTTCTACGGTTACCTTTCTACTGCGGTCTCCGTCAGTCTTTGACAAAGACGAAGTGCTGCAAACCTACCTGAAGGCTGGCAAGGCCTGTCTGGTGAAGGGCGATGCACTTGTCCTAGACAACGTTGGGCATGCCTGGAATGAGGCCGCAAAAGGAGGCGATGTTAATTTGCTACTCTTCACAGTTGGTGAGACTGTTTTTTGGATATTTACCCTCCATTCGCACTGTCTAACGATTCTTATATCCCAGGTGGTACCCCTCAATTTCATCCACTCAGAGGCTTCGTGATGTCTCCCGCTAACCTAGTAACGCAATGCCTTCTAAATGTCTTATGCACGATGCCCCGCTCCTACCCCCAACCCAAGATTATCACCCTCTCTTCGACAGGTCTCACACGCACGGCGCATGCCGCTCTCCCTCTACTTCTGAAGCCTCTTTATGGATACCTGCTCGCTGTTCCACACAAAGACAAAGTTGGCTCTGAGCGCGTTATTTCGCACTGTGCGGGTTGGACTTGGGATACGGAGAATGATGGGGAGCCAGGTGACGATATCATGGGTTCCGACTGGACAAAGCGGGAAGGCCTTCCCGTTGCCGAGTCGCTAAAGAGGGTGCTGGTGATTAGACCTGCGCTGCTAACAGATGGAAAGTGCGTCGCTGACAAACTCAACGCCGAGGGAACGGAGAGGGAGAATAAACGGGCCTATCGGGTCAGTGAAGGAGAGCTTGGAGGGTGGACTGTATCCCGGAAAGATGTCGCCCATTTCGTGGTGGATGCAGTGCTCAACCGCTGGGAGGAATTTGAGAACCGACGTGTGAATATCGCCTACTAAGGCTCGGATGACATGTATGTTAATAATGTTGTGCCGCTGCATTTTCAATGGTGTATTCTATGGACGGAAAATTGAGGAATGATTGAACCTTATTTAAGAGTGCATCAGGTTTTCCAAAAAAAAAATTCCACAACGATGTAGAGTGGATACAACACACCATACGCGTAGAATACGCAGTTTTGCCACAGTAATCATACCTCACGTAAAGGTAATAATAGGATCGCTCATGTGTACGTCACCGTGATGGCGCGCCAGATAGTGTCAATGTATTTCGAAGCTTCACGGTTCACTCACATACAGGCGGTCACTCGCGTTTTTCGTTACCTATCGGGCGGATCATCTCAGGCTCGTTCTAGGTGGCACACACTGCAAATTCTGGCCATCTCCGGTTTCATCGGCGCTGGTATCATGTCCTGGAGGCTGGAGCTGCAAGAAGCAATCCATCATTATCCTTTC
>QFEU01000144.1:0-48095 GCA_003316345.1 Tricholoma terreum | reverse complement strand
GCTATGGGACACTATGGGATTCGTCGGTTACTATGGGAAACTATGGGAAAAATCAGAACTTGCTGATGATAAACTCCCCTCCGAATTCTCTTTTATTCCCACAACACTCTCTGGTGATGATCAAGGTGTGATTCGACTTCCAAAAGACTCTACCTTCCACGGACACACCAAACACAGGATCGACGCTCATTTTCATTTCACTTGACAAACTGTTTTACCTGGCCATATCACTGGCAAGTTCGAGAAGTTCCGAGAGCTACGGATGATCCTGGAAACGTTCGAACGGATTCGTGCTGTTTTCCATTGCAAGCATGTCGTGGACACTGGCTTGCATTAATCACTTGATGTAGGAATCACTTTCCTTTGTTCCAACCCTTCTTTAAGCCAAGGTTGGATGACGCGACGTTGATACCATGACCCACATATAGTAATTACGTTACGTAATCTGGTTCCACTCCAGACGGTTTCGGACCAACGCTTGCACTATGTATATATTTAATCACTGAGGTATAAGTTATTCATTAGTTACATTACTCTTGTTGATGCTTACTCCTTCGTTGTCTTTCCTATCAGGTACATAGTGCTCGATACAGTGCTATACAATCACCGCAGTGACCGAGGTTCTGTCCTATTAATCTGCTCTAGTTTCCTGGTTCCACTGCCACCCGTTTCAGATGTGGCGCGTCGCCTGCCTGGTCCACCGCCTGACATAGCGCCCACTAAACCACATGTCGCGCGTGCAAGGCTAGCATCGTACTTAGGCTGCTGATGACGGTTTTTCCAAATCTTTGGATTCCCCCCTTCATGTCGCCTGATAAACATTCTGATTTGCATTGTTTATAACCTCAAAACATGTACTAGTAAGAATTAGTATATTGAGCTATGCAACGAGTCAGCGCTAGTCAGCTGTGCCGCACCTGCGTCATCGAAGTTTGGCTTTATTTCACGTGATAGTCGCGGTGGGCAGTTCCACCGTGTAGTACGGACTCCTCAGAAGCCAGCTGTTCCTCAATGGGAGCGCGCTGGTAAATCTAAACTATCCTACCCTGCAGTGAAACATGATCCAACGCCCTCGTGTTCTTCTCGGCCCCTGTTATTATTCTTCAATCTGGAGGTGCCACACTCACGGTGCGCGCTCAAGCTCCCGAGTAGTCGGCATTCCACGACTCCTTACTACTTGATGTTCCAGTTTCAAAGCCCGTATCCCGGATTGGTACTTTTTACCTGTCATGCCAGGTATAAAGCTCAGCCAAATGGCCACTGCTGGATATTATCTGGGATTACCATCAATCCTAGTACTCGTCGCACTATTCTACCTAACAGAATCATGCAGCTCTTCTCTTCTCTCATTGGCATGCTTGCCTTGGGCTCCAGCGCCGTTCACGCTACGGCATGGGTGGCTGGGTACCAGTCCTCTGGTTATACTGGCTGGAACATTCGCCAGGTTAGCTCCATTGTCTCTCATCAACGGCTCCTACCCATTTTAATACCTCTTCCCCTCGTCAGTATAGTAACCTCTACGTTGGAAACCCTCGCGAGGTTGCCTACCTCTCCGGGTCCAACTCCGGCACCACCGTCGGTGCCATCTGCAATGGCCCTTGGACGCAATGGAATTTCATCGGAAACCCCGCGCCAGGCAGATACGACTTCAACTGCATCCACAGCGTGGACGACATCAACAACAATGCCCGCAACAATGGGTATGAAGTTGGGGGAATCAACCACGATGGTGTTACAGTGGCGATCTGCTATATCGAGTACTCGGGAAGCGAGCTATGCGACTCTGATACGATCTCGAACGCTAACAACAGGGCTTGTAATGTTTGGGTTGTTTGTCAAAACTAGCCTGAGGTGTGTATCTGTTGTCTTGATTGAACGGTTTAGAGGTTGACAGTTATGGATAGAGTACTGCTCGTGGTGTGAGCTCGAATGATCCCGCAGAGATGAATTGTAATAAAGTGTTTCGGTGTGCTTAACTACACGCTCTTTCTCTGGCACTTTTTTGTCTTTTTTAAGTAGAACAACTTGAAAAAGATGATAAAGTTACGATTAACTAACGAAAGGGTAGAAAGAGAATTGCGCTTTTTTATGCTTTGTCCGTTTTCCCAACAAAGGGACTGTTCACATCAAAAAACTAATTCATACATATAAAAGATGTTCCAGAGAAAGAATAAGACAGTTCATATGCACGTCTCAAAACGGTCATATCGATGATATAGAAGCGAATCGGGATGTTCATTTCGACCACGAGCACTTGTATACATGTAGGCTAATACATGGCAGAAAGTGACGGCTCGCCAATACTATCATACTTGGGGCTCCAATAGTTCGACATCATCATCCTCCGAATGACATGTCATCTACTAACCTTTTTCACCTTCGCCACACTTCACTCTTTAAGCTTTAAGCTTTGAGGGTCAAGGTGGCATTGAAAATGTCGTTCAAATTTGGTTCAAATATTCCTCTGTCAGGGACTTTATCCGCTTCATGAGGACACTAGTGCGCTTGATCTTTTGCAATGTTGGCCGATTTGTCATCCCAATTTTTCTTCGAGAACACAGCTTCAGTTGTCGAGCTTGAGAGTTCAGACGCCAGTAAAAAATACCATGGACCTAGCTATATAATTTATTAGGCGATGATGATATGGCAACCTTGAATATTTGAATCGTGACAAAAGGAACGTGTTGGTGACGTTTGTTTATCAACACCATCTTATCTTATGGATCTGCATCCGGATTCCGCAGCCAACCGAATATTTTTCTCTGGTACACTCCTTTTCTATTGGCAAGGCCGACGCTGTAACGCTCCGACGAAAGGAATGGGTTGGTGTAGACAACAAGCCAGACATACGAACGTAGTTGGCTGACCGCCGATGAAGTTGAGCGACAAGCCGCGATAACTTGTCGGGCGAGGTCCGTGTGGAGGCGGACTGAATGAGGGTACGCACTGGGACGAAAGGATGCCTCGTCGGATAACATGTACGTTGTAGCATTTTTAACTATGTATTTTATTGACGGAAAATTTATTGCTTTTGGAATGATTGAACCTTAGCGCGACTTGCCCCTCATGCTTATCCCTCACAACTGGAGAACTGGAAGGGCTCGCTCCCCACAACTTCAACTCGAAAGAGTAATGGGTTGCATTACATAATCTTCATCGTTTTAACTCGTCACTCGGAAACATCATGCATATGATATCGCTTCTGCTTTTTATAGATATCTCCCAGCGCGCCATCGGCATGCTCTGCCCCTGCATGACCCATGACATGCATATGCGTGATATTCGGTTCCAAGGAACCGAATGACCCGCACATTGGGGCAGTGACTGACATTCTTGGGCCGGCCTGACCGTAACAGTGCATCCATGACTGCATCTCTGACATATTCAGCCCTGGAACATGAGGCTGACCATGGCCAGTGACTGGGTACACTATGATTAGGAATCGCACCTAGTATTTGGAGGTACATTTATTTAACCGTGAAAAATAACTCTATAAATACTTTTTATTGTTTATAGAGCTAGGTCACCAGACAACAGCCATGATCGGGATTCAGAGAAGTCAGTGGACCGTGACAGCCCCCAGACAAAAGCCATACACCGAATCCATGGAAAACGTTGTGGATCTGGCCGGGACGTCTTTTCCTGGCAAGAAGCTCAACCAGCACAAGGGCCACATATGCTCAGTCTACCCCCGCGAGGACCGAGGCAACGGTCACCAAGGCGGAAAAATTGACTGTCCGGCCTAAAGAGCAAAGCGCGTTTTCTACTATACATGTACCGCGCCTGTAACTACATCACGGCTTCCGTCCCTAGAAAGTCCGCTGTTCTATCCATCATTATCATCATGCCGCCCAGCACAGCCTGCTTCGTTCAGCCGCCCCTCGCTTTCAAGCAACGCTAGTGCTTGATCTATCTGCCGGGTAAGCGGGCTGCATCCGTGTTCCCATCATTTGCCACAACACATAGTGCCTGCTGCTGTGCACAGGAGAGCCGTATACCACTGCCTTTCGTGTCCCCTCCTTGTTCTCCTTTTTTTGCTTCACGTTCTCCTTGATTGTTCGCTTCCCCGCGTGTGATCAATGACAACGTGGAAGTGGAGTTGGTGCCGATGGTCACACGCCGGTCTTGTTCGTCGTTTGCAACCCCACTTCAGTAGCGCTAGCACTAAGTATATGCCACTCAGGTTCTTTCATATCAGGAGTCAGCTCTCGTGTCCCGGCTCCACTTCCCCGTTTCAGATGCGACGCATTGCCTTCCTGGTACACCTTACATGACATGGGTACAGGGCTAAGCATCATACTTACTGATGCGCAGTTCCTCCAAAATCTTTGGATTCCCCCCCCCCCCGATAAACCATCCTGACCTTCATCTCATATAACCTCAAAACATATACTAGTAAGAATTAGTCTATCGAGCTATGCAAAAATCTTCCGAGTCTGCGCCATCGAAGTTTGGCTTCACGTGATATCGTTGACCCGTGTACTAGGACAACGCGCTGGTAAATCTAAATATATTTTATCCTACCCTATCCTGCAATGAAACATGCTCCAACGCCCTCGTGGTATTCTGATCGGCCCCCGCCACGATCCTCCGACTCAGATCTGGAGGTGCGCTAACTTGAAGGTCAAACTTAGCCGGCAGTCCATGACTTGCTAGATATTCCAGATTCAAAGCCCGTATTCCAGATTGGTACTTTCTGCCTGTTATCCCAGGTATAAAGCGCAGCTGGATGGCCAGGATATTATCTAGGATTACCCATCAATCCTACTGCTCGTTGCACTAGCACTCTACCCAACATCCTGCGCAACTTTCATTCCAGAATCATGCAGCTCTTCTCATCTCTCATTGGCATGCTGGCCTTGGGCTCCAGCGCCGTTCACGCTACGGCATGGGTGGCTGGGTACCAGTCCTCTGGTTACACTGGCTGGAACATTCGCCAGGTTCGCTCCTTGTTCTCTCGTTTAAACAACTCCTACCTTATTTTAATTCCTCTTCCCCTCGTCAGTATAATAACCTCTACGTTGGAAACCCTCGCGAAGTTGCCTACCTGTCCGGGTCCAACTCCGGCACCCTCGTCGGTGCCATCTGCGGTGGTGGTTGGCAGGAATGGAGTGCCCTCGGCAACCCCAGCCCGGGCAGATACGACTTCAACTGCATCCACAGCGTGGACGACATCAACAACAATGCCCGCAACAATGGGTATGAAGTTGGGGGAATCAACCACAATGGTGTTACGGTGGCGACCTGCTATATGGAATACTCGGGAAGCGAGCTATGTGACTCTGATACTATTTCGGACGCCAACGAAGGTGCCTGCAATGTTTGGGTTGTTTGTCAAAACTAGGTGTGTATTCGTTGCCCTGATCTAACAATTTAGAGGTTGACAGTTAGGGGTAGAGTACTACTGCTCGTGGTGTAAGCTAGAATGACTCGGATGAGAGATGCAGGAGAATCGTACTAAATGTTTCGCCGCTGGTGTACTTCTAGCGTACTAGCTGCATCAGGAAAAATACTCGCTCTTTCTCTGACAATTTTGTCTATTTTAAGTAAAAAGATGAAAAGTTAAGAAAGGGTGGCAGAACTTGAAAGAGACTCGATTGCGCTCACCTACGCTTTGTCCGTTTTCTTGACATGTTTTTGTTAGAAAGCTAACTCGTACATATAAAAGATGTGTCAACGTAGTTCATGGGCACGTCTCAAAACGGTCATATCAATATAAACTGAACGAATCGAGATGTTCATTTCGACTACAAGCACTGTATTTCCTTTCACCGCGACTGCCACCCCAAGGTAAACCTATCGGAGAATCGCATCCAGGTAGATTAGGGTGACGGCAAAGACCTGATTTGAACTTTCTACTGACAGTATCAAATTACATGAACAACTTTTCCTTCCAGCTGTTTCTCCAAACCACGGACGTCGTGTTGAAGAGCTTCTACCTTTACTTCCACAGCACCAATCTGACTTCTTGCCATTTTTTCACTTGCGCCAACAGTTTCCCCTACAGCACCAACCGAGTTTTCGACCACCCCGAGAGATTGTTCGATGGTTTTTACCTGGTCAAACAATCGGCTGAGCTGACGCCCTATGACGTCGAATCGGGCCTGGATCATTATGTCTCTCCGATTTAGAAATACTGAACCTATCGTTATTCCAATACTGGCCTGTATAGTGCGTAAGCAGGAAACAACGCCAGTGAACGTATCGAAATACGGACCGCGGCAACAGCGCTGGCTATTCCCCACTGCACAGTCATCTTGATATCTTGGATATCCTTCGAAATCATCGTGACTGTATAGACTAGTGGAGGTTCTGTCTCTACCTTTCTGATTTGTTTGAGAAGTGGGTCGGGCGGTGCCTCAGGTTTGGTTTCGACTGATTGGGAAGGCGTCTTCTTTGGTGTACTTTTCGGGCTTTGTGCCTGATTCTGGGCTGGTGTGGACAACAAGTCAGACATACGAATGTACTTGGCTTACTACTGAAGAATTTGAGCGACGGGCCGTGATAACTTGTCGGCGCAAGACAAGTGAGCGCGAGTTCCGTGCGGTGGCGGACTGAATGAGAGTGCGCGCTGGGGTGAAAGGATGCATCGCTAGAGAAATTACGGAAGTAGCAGATGTCTTGCACGTGCTATTGACAGCTATTTGGATGCCCGCGTCATTTAAACGTACTTGTCAGCTGGGATTGAGGTCGAATCTGTTGCGTAGTGAAGCCAGGGTGTAGTACTTAGTTTCTGGGCAGTCAAACAAACCCTGAGAATGTGCTAGTCGATGATTCGCAATATGAATTTCGATGTTGACGAAAGTTCCCTCGTAATTGCAAAAGCGTAGTCTTTTAGGAGTCAAGAGGCTTAAGGTCAGTCCATGACAACCCTCAGACCCAAGGGATACAACAAGGCTCGGCAGTAGCCCCAGCAGCGAAAGCGGAAAAGGAGGCGAAGACCATGATGTGCACCAACGACGGAAATATCAGGTCGGTTACAAAATAGGCTGCGTAACAATAACTTCTCACCGCATAAATGTCGAGCATTGACGTCGAACTGTTGGTGAATGGGCGATTCCACGGGAATGTTCTGAGAACCTCGGAATAAAAGTTGACAAGTTGTACCGAGCTGAAGCCTCCTTTATTTGGGACATCGACACTATTTCTGTGCGCGATGATGATGATACTGCGGATAGTGATATCATCCGATCCCATCCTGCAGGGAAAATCCGGCGTGAAAAGCGTCGGCTGGTGGACGCAAATCTCGACCTGCGGCCCTGGTGATGTGATTATAATCAGGCTGTCGATTTCGTCGAGATCACCCTTCGGTATTGTTGCTAGGGTCGTGCGGGGATCGAGATAAACACTAGAGATTCCTTCAAGACGTCCACTGAGTCATAGAAAAGAAGTCGTATGTAAGACCTTCTGATATCGAAGGGGTGGCATTAGAATCGAGGTTTGAAAGTGTAGTCTTGAGGGTATTTGGCGTATTTGTGGGCGTGTCCGATGGGCGAGGCTTGTTTGTCACACCACCCAGACATTGAATAAACGGCCCGGATCTTAGAATGCTCAAGTCTCCTTTAAACCCGATGTCTTGCCTCGTGTCCAATTTCAACAATGCCTATCCTCGATGTAACGACGGTGGCCGTGATCGTCTTGTGCATAACCCTTCTCGCTGTAATACACAGGAAATTCACTCCACCGCCAAACCTCCCTCCAGGTCCACCTAAAGACAATTGGCTATTCGGACACTCCATTCCAAAGGCATTGTACGTTCTTGTACATCGCGCAACCATGACTTACTCACGAGCCACCGCAGTTCATATCGCAAGTTCGAAAAATGGACACAAGAATATGGCCCTGTCTTCGCCCTTCGGCAAGGCACCGAAAACGTTATCGTCATAGGCCGATTCCAAGCCTCCATCGACATCATGGAGAGAGAAGGTGCATCGACCATGGACAGGCCTCGGTCGATCGCTGTAGGGGAGACGCTTTCAGGTGGAATGCGAATGTTGTTGATGCCAGCTGGCGACCGGTTCAAAACCATGCGGAGGTGTGTATACTGTCTGCGCCATACTTCTCCAGCCTCTGACTATCACCCGTGTCAACTACAGGGCGCTCCACGCTCATCTTCAGCCCAAGATCATACAGAGCTACGCACCCGTCCTTTTGCGAAACGCACGACAGCACATCTTTGACATCCTAGACAATCCAGAAAGGCATCAAGATCACGCGAAGCGGTATGTTTGCCGTGCTTCGGAACAAGCGACCTACCTTCCTAAATTGAAATACTCGTTAGGTATTCTAGTTCCGTCGTCATGGCACTTGCGTACGGCAAAGTGCCCCAATCATACCATGACCAGGATGTCCAAGCCGTCAATCGATGCCTGACCCGTTTAGGTGTCAACCTCCGTCCTGGCCTTTGGCGTGTGGACGTATACCCATTTCTACGGTATGCATCTCGCAACGTACAAGCCTGTCCCAAGAACCTGATATCGTCTCCAGATACATTCCTGGTTATCTCCAAGAACTCCAAGAAGGACACGCGGAGGAACTGACGCTCTTCAAAGGTCAGCTCGAAGAAGTGCGGCAGAAGATGGTGAGTCTGGGGTTGTCCTATCTTCATATGGTTACAGGTCACTGAAACCTCAGCTAGGTGGGGGGAGAAGCGATACCCGAATCTTTCGGGAAATATCTTCTTGAACGCCAGGATGAGCTCGGGCTGTCAGACGGGCAAGCAGCTTATCTCGCTGGAAGCATGTTCGGTGCTGGTTCCGATACCACCGCATCTGCAATTAGTATCGGTGTCTTGGCCGCCGCTTGTTATCCCGAGGCGCAGGCGAAAGTACAAGAGGAGCTCGATGCCATCATTGGCAGTGAACGAGGTATGTTTTTAGCCTTCGTCATCCAATGTCACATGGCCCAACTCTTTCTTCTAGGGCCAACACTTGCCGATCAAGACATGCTTCCGCAAACACATGCGTTTGTCATGGAGACCTTCCGTTGGAGACCCGTCACCGCTGGGGGTGCGTCCCAGGTTCCTCTTGTCTACGGAAAACATATTAAATCATGAACAGGAGCCGCTCACAAAGCAACGAAGGACATCATCTGGGTTCGCCACTATACGTCGCCATTCTGTAGTCAATCTAACATCTTTTTTTGACCGACAGAAAGATTATGTTATCCCCAAAGATTCAACGCTGATAGGTAACGTCTGGTATGTTTTACCCTAGTCATCCACATGCTGCACCATGAGTTTGACCAGTTACCCTGTCGTAGGTCTATCGGACGCGACCCGGCGTATTTCCCAGATCCAGAATCTTTCAAGCCCCAAAGATGGTTAAACGAACAAGGAAAGGTCAGAGATGACCTCAAATCCCCCGTTTTCGGATTTGGTCGACGGTGCGGAGTGTGACGTTCTTAGCATCGGTGCACCGCTGAAACTGACTACTTTTTACTTGGCTTCTGATAGAGTATGCCCAGGACAGCATATCGCTTCTGCGTGAGTTCCACATTTCGGTTTCGTATATCGACACTCAATGGCTTTTTGTCCGTCTACATATATAGATCAGCATTCTTGAACATCGCCCTCATCCAATGGGCGTTCAAAGTCAAGAAGGACCCTAAATACCCCATTGACGAACTAGCGTTTACCGAGTCGGCGAATACACATCCATTACCGTTCAAGGTTATATTTGAGCCGAGGGTTGCGAAGAGTTTTGATGGGATTAGGGAGTTGTTGGATAGTTATGGCATGTAGTGAGGCGTGTTCGGTTGTAGCATTTTGGACCCCCAATGTAAAACAGTACAATGTAAATCACTTACCAACGGCAGTCTTATGCACCCCTTGTATACGTAGTCAATTCAATCATTTTGGTCCAGATGGTATTGCGTAGTGCGGTACACATGTGGGACCTTCCAGTGGAAAGTCGTACGCTCTTTTCCTCAAGGCGAAGCTGCTAGAAAATCCATTATGTATTCGCTTAGCCTGCGAAGCACCTGCATTAAAATATGCCTATCATATCCGAGCCGCAAGGAGAAAAATAGATGACATCGCCGAGAGTAGGATACCAGATAGATGATTATAAAATGTCCATTTCCCTGCGACTTGGTACAAGTGACAGAATTGCTGGTGCAAGAATGGGACGGCAAGCAAAAACCTCACTGTCACTGTCCTTGAGTTCAGCTCTAAACAACTTTACGGTAGGTGGACACCTGCTCCTTAAGACGTGTGATTTGACCGTGTGTGAATTGGTTCATGCAGGCGTCATCACTATAATCCATAAAGTTATCTGACGAAAACAAACTTGTCAATAAGCCCACTATCATTGTCAATAAGATGTAACGTACGGATCGGATCGACGCCTCCACCACTGCATGTATCACGGTCGATTGGGCAACCGGGAGCAGGGGAGGCTTCGGGAGGTGTGTCGTTGACGGAATCACCATAGCCGTCACAGCCGCCCTGGAATGTATGGAACAACCCAACCCAGTGACCGACTTCATGAGTGAGAGTATGACCCAGGTTGTATGGTGCGATCGTTCCTCCTGGGAGAGAGGAATAGAGTATCACGACACCATCATCCATCGGATCGGCAGCGTAGGATGAAGGGAAGGTAGCGTATCCAAGGAGGCCAGCACCCATGCCGTTGGAAAAGCTAAAGGTTCGAATGTCAGGCCAGAACATATAGTATGACTGGGAAACAAACCCGACTGTATAAACGTTGAGATCCATGGGACCACCCTGCCGAAGTTTCATCTTCATGGCGGTCTGCTGAGAATTATTGGGAGCCACATTTTTGAACCAGTCGCTATTGGTATAACGAGTGGTGTTTGCGAGGGCCCATCTGATGCCGGTACAATCATAAGCGGCGTTGAGGACGTTCATCTGGTCCTTGATCTGTGAGTCTCTGTAATCGTCGAGCATCAGGCAGACTCGGCGGTTATTTCCTCTGGATAAAACATCTTACGGGACATTTCCTCCAGATAGCGTCGTATCCTTACCAACAATGTGGAAATAAATCTGGAGGAATATCAAACGCTGTCCATAGGATATCAGGTTCTGGATTACTTACATTGAGCGTATATCGAGCACTGGCAGCGGAAAAATCGTTCTTGACTTTGTTTTTTCGGAAGAACTTCTCTGACGTAGTGATATCTTCGTCACTTAAGAACGTTCCGCACGCCCTAACGTATATCGTGAATATTAGGGTTTAACGGAAACGATCACAGATCATCACCTGCGGGTAGTGTTGGTTGCACTTCCTATGACTACCGAAGCACCGAGGATGACAGAGAGAACAACAGACGCTAACATTATGCACTCGAGGAGAAGGATGGGAAGGGCGAAATTCATGTAGGGCTACGGCTCTTTAAAAAGAAAATTAACGACCGCTAAGAAGCACACTTGTGGGGGAAAAGGCAGCATTTCGAGCGTAATACGGCCTTGTGCATCAACTCGAGGGACAGAGGATAGACAAAAACGGGGATGATGGGTATATGTGAGGATGCAGAAGAGGAGAAGCCGGCTATCAAGGGACTTGCAGCGGAAAGGTATCGCTGGAGATTGAGAAGAGCTCGGCCCGGGGTCCGGGTGTGCATAACCTATACTTGTTAATTCGTCACACGTAAAGGATGCAAGCGTCCGGATTCCTGTAGTACCATATATTCAAGATATTCGAGCTCATCGCTAGAGAGTGCGAGTCACCCAGAGGATGAGTTAGTTATCACCCCGTCCTGGCCTTAAGGATAAGTTAATTCGCGATCGCTGTTACTGCAATTGAGTAAGAAGAGTGCTGCAGCCTAGTTGTTCAAACCGTGATACAAAGTCCATCACGCACCTCGAACTCCATCTCCCCTTTGTGAATGTCAGACGGTCTTCAAGTTATGGCGTGTCCTAATACTTCACTTAGTCACCGGACCGTGTATGCATTAGTTCGTGTGTGTTTTCCAGGTGCTCTTGAAACATAGCTGCGTTTTAGGCTTTGGCGCGGAATTCGTTGAGGGTGGCACAATTGATGAGGCAACAGCATCAGAGCGTGGCATCGGGAGACAACTAATGATTTAAACGAAGATTCCGGAAGGCAGCGCGGGATGACGGGAACATGTCCTTGCTATGCTACACTGGGAAAACAGTCATGGCACCGCAAATGTACATGCAAACTCTCGCACCTGATGAACAACATTTTATTCGATCCAGAACACGCAAACTCGACTCTAGCCAACTGGAACTGATTCAACCAGGCTCATGTCGAAAAGAAACACGGTGCTGACGCATCACGACGGAAAAAGAAGGACAAACGCGAGGAGTTACTGAATAGTCTTCTGGTCCTCCTCAATGTCGACGAGATCAACTCGAAAAATCTTAATGTCAGTGATATCGACGTCTCAGTTGGATTGGCATCAAAAGTGGGGTCCAGAGTCATCACAGATTCCAGCGGAGATAAAATGTGGGATGAAGGCAGCCAGGCTCGAGATATTACGCGCAGCCATACTAATAGATTTAACGAGAGTGGGAGAGCTGGGGCAGAAGATGAGAGCGCAGGCAACGTCCAGATGGCTGTCAAAAGGAACAGGCAGATCATGATACCGACATGGAGTAAAGCCGCACTCATGCCACTCACTGACACGGTCCGAATTGCCTTGACAGACGGTATAGGCCTATTGGGATTAAATAGCATACTTTGCAATCAAGGACATAGCCATCAGTGCTCTGAAGGGTTTGTGTAAGGAGGTGCTGGAAGACGAGCAGGCCCCTGGCGGATGAACGAAGAATGGAAGAGAGCGAACGAAGGATGAAGGTGGATGAATTGGGTGCATGACGGATGGATGATGCGATATAGACGTGCGAAGCAAGGGAGGAAGGAAACAAAGGAAGGAAAGGAGCGTGGAAGAGTGGCTTTACATAAGAAACAAAGGGAATTGAGGAGGAGAATTGAAGAGACGAGCACAGATGAAGGGAAAGAGAAAAACCAGGAATGATCAACGTAGGTAGAATCGAGAATTGAATGAACGAATGAAAACTATGAGTGTATTTTTCGAACTTTATTGTACTTTGTGGTTTGTATACTGTAGGTTTGCACCAAGATTGCAGGCTGTGCACTGTAGTTTTCGCCTAATCTCTAGCCCCAACACACTAGTTTACAGGAATTTTTGTGGTTTTTGGCCTCTGCTCTGCTGACTGTACTGCCCAGTATCATGGTGATGGCTTGCCCATAGTTCACTGTGTGGGCTGTGCCCTACTAGCCCCCACTATCTAGCCTGTACTCTGTGGTCTGTGGTCTGTACTCTGTACTCTGTGGTCTGTACTCTGTACTCTGTGGTCTGTACTCTGTACTCTGTGGTCTGTACTCTGTACTCTGTAGTCTGTAGTCTGTACTCTGTGGTCTGTACTCTGTACTCTGTACTCTGTACCCTGTGGTCTGTAAATCTGTGGTGTATGTCCTGTACTCTGGTGGCGTGTAGCACATGATTCAAACCCTGCGGTGGCTTCAGGCTCCTACCCCAGCTGCAGTTCTGGGTCCCAAGGAACTGGGACAGATCACATGGCAGTTCCCATCACTGTGTGTAAAAAAGGGTCTCTTTCACCATAAAAGTTTCACTGCTTGTGCCGCCCAGAACATTGATGATGGTGCCTCCCTCCAAGCCACCACTCCAATGAAGAAGAAAGGCATGGTGTCTATCATCATTTCGGCCCTAGGTAAGTTTTTTTTTTCTGCTGTATTTCTTTTTGCTAACCAACTATATTTTAGGTTATCAATATGTTGTAATGATAGACCCACCCCAGGACATCAGGTGCCTAGCCCCAGTACCCTATGCCCACAGCTGTGAGCCCCTGCCTGGGGAGTGGATAGTTCCAGGGTAGGGAGAAAATAGTATACTTGTGCTAGTGGGCCACTGCTTCGCATGGCATGTCCGAGTTCTCTCAGCCGCATTATTTCATACTTCCTATATGTGTATATTCCGAGCTTTTCCTTTTCTCAACTCAAGTAAACTATTTACTTAGACAATGCTTCTGTCAGACAACGAAGGGTGAATAGAATTTTCGTCTCGACGCCCGTGTTTCATCTCTTAGGCATCGGCATATGCCGCGAAAATAGATAAAAATAGGCTCACCATCACAGTGGCCGGGTCCGGGTCCCAACAACACCGACACCTGGCTCGGCAATCACCGCGAAAATAGATTTTTGCAAGCCACAACCAACATAACCTCGTTCTCAATACTGAGAACTCGGAACAATTAAAAACCAGTAGTAAAGAATATCTTTTTAAAACTGGTCAGGATGAACTACCCAGGCTAATGCAAGAGCTTGAACCCATGATTCCACCACATCTGCATCATCAACTGCCCCAGCAAAATGCTGTAGTGCTGTATCAATATGGAGAATCTCATCCTGTGAAAATACACGTGTAGGAGGCTCAACTGGCACCTCATTGAGATTATCAGGGGGGCCACTGCGGCCAAGCCATGAACCAGAATCTTCATCTGTGGGGTTATTAGATTCCCATGACTGAAGAATAGTGTCATCCTGGAGACCCTCCCAATCAACCCCAAAGACTTCAAGTTCCTCTTCAGACATGGGTTCGGCTGTAGCTGGAAGCTGGCTCCCACAGATACCATGTACAATCATATCAAATCCAAACATATCTGCTGGTGAACGGTTGGGTCCATCCCGTATCTGGATGCGGTGCTGGTTCCATGCTTCAATAAAAAAGGCAAGTTGCTGGTTGATGGTGTTCAGAAACAGGTAGTGAAGCAGCCATATGTGGTTGGCATTGTTGATATTGAGTCCATGACGCAGTTCAAGCATCATAAACATATCTGCCCATGTTGCTCCAATTTGGGCTGGAACATCAACCCAAAGACATTCAATTCTTACATTGTGAACACTTCTGCAGCATATTTAATAATTATAATAGCAGGGCCCTGTTAAAATGCACTTACCGTCCCCATATGTATGATCTATGCAGCCTACCATGGTGTTCTTCCATCCAAGCAGCAACAAAAAGATTTTCCAGTCCATGATCCCCACGAACACGGGAGGGAACACCATATACAGCACATGCTGAAAGAAACAAATCGAGCACTGTCTGTGCAGAATTGTTGTCATGTGCCTGTAACCCAGTAATTAACTGGGAATAACCATCAATGAAACCATGAATTACAATGCCCCAGCGGATTAAACCTTTTTTAATAATTGTTAGTAAATTTGCATTAAAATAGAGAAAATTTTACTCACCATGCTGTCCATCATGGTGCCACAGTGAATTTGGTCCTGGAACACTATATACACAGCGGCGAATTTGGATCCGCTGAAATACACGCTGTACAGAATCAATGTGCATCAATGATTGGCGTATGCGTTCTCGAGAAATTCTATATCCCAGCCGGCGCAACATCCCATCTAGCATAGTGACACCTGCACGGCAGAAGTGACGCTGTAGCCGTATCAATAAAGTATCAAGGTCGCCATCTGAGATCTGTGAAAGCGGGCCAGTATATGATGTAATGACAGTGTCTTGTATTGGCTGTGGGGCAGAGTCAACAGTGCCATCTGGGTCGAGAATGTCGCCACCATCTGTGCCAGTACTATACTCCACAGACAGCATGAAGGGCTGCTCCTGTGGCTCAGTGATACCATGTTCTAGTAGCTGCTGCCGGACTAATCTCCGGCTTACACCTAGAAACTGGGCGATGCTTGAAGTTGACCGCAAAGAATGGGCCCACTGAAGAAAACCAGGATCTATCACAATAGATGGCCTACCCCTAGAGCCTGATTGCACAGACTCAACACTAGTGGGCCAGCCATGGTGCGATTCCTCCATCACTTGGTCATATTGCTGTCGCAAATCATTCTGCATAATAGCCAGATTTTGAACAATAGTGGAAAATTCAGAATGATCAAAAATATTGGAGTACTATTACCCAGTGAATTAGCAGCTGGTATACACACAGGTTTTGAGTCATAAGCACCTGGTTGACAAGATGAATGTACTGGTCAAGATCATCACCAAGCCGCCACAAAACCTGGGGGTCAGCCGAGTTTGAAACTGCATTATGGATGCTGGATTCAAATTGATGATAATGCTGGCGGAAAGCCTCCAGTAAATCAGCTACAGAAGCTTCAGGCAGCTGGGACATAGTAGTAATGAAGATAGTGCTGATTACCAGTTTCGGAGATTAGATGACATAAGATAGTCCTTGGGTCCAAACACATATCAACTGGTTCACTGGCAAGTTTGTCATTTATTCTGTGCCCACTTCTACCGTGACAACTGTTGGGACGCAATGGAGGGCAATCATGGCTATGCTGGTGCTGTAGTAGAGGGTGAGTCATTATCTATTATACTTGCACTTTTCTCTGAGCCATCATAGGATCATTGCTCTCCACAGTTCGGGTATCATGCATGGCTGTATTTGTGAACTCTCCTGCAGACCTTGAAGATATTGAAGTGGCTCGATTTGATGATTTTTATGTCCAGTCCTCTCTGTTGCTCTTTCGGAATGAGGACCCTGGCTCACCATTTTCAATCCATGTATTGTCACTATTGGCTGCTATCCACATGCTCGTAACAGGCAGCTTTGAGCAGCAAGCCAATCTGCAGGGCATGCCCAACCTTTATAGGATTTTCTCCAACCCTGGCTTTTCCATTGGGGCACTCGTTAAATCATGGGAAACTCAGGTCTCAACTTTACAGGCTCCTGTTTTCGACATGCGACAAGTTCTTCCATCCTTTAACCATCGCCGTCTTGGGCCATTAGCATGCATCGCATACCAGTTCACCCCACTAGACATTGATTCATTTGACCACTCTCATGAAGTTCTGGCTATTAATCCCACTCTTGCCACACCTGAGGTCGGTGACCTATATGGTTTTTTTCGCTGCATGGGGCTGCACCTGGAGACACATTTTATCATTCTTTTTGAGTCTACTGTTCCAGTCATAACTTCCCCACTAGTTGGCATAGCTGCAAGTACACCTGAAAATAGTAGTAAGTTTCGCAACTGCTTAAGATGCTGCTGCGGCTCTCTCACCTATACTTACAGCTGCCATAGCTGGAACACCATCACCACAGCTAGGCCACCATAGTGCAGAAAATCAGCCATTATACCTGACACCAGACATGTCACTTTCTGATGTTTTTACTGCATTCGGACTGTCACTTGATGTAGAACAACAGCGTCTCCAGCTCCAGTCTTCACGCTCGATTCATGACTTATTCAACCATCATAATCAAGTATCAGGTATTCTCGAAACCCTTAGGCTGCCTGGCTTTCGTGATTACCCCTCAGCAAAGGGTAAATATGCATATCCTGGTGGTCTCCAGCTGACAGGTATAGCTGTTTTGAAGGAAGGGCTTGGGTTGATGTAGTGATCCCCACCGAACCAGGGGGGATCATGTTTGTATCTATTATATTTAGACTGAGCCGGTTCCTACAAAACCGGCTCCTTCCTAATTTGTACAGCAGCCAAACCTTAACCTGTATCACATACACTCGCAATTATACGTTATTCGTACTCGTTGCACCGTGTGATCCACCTAGGTCCCTAGGCTCACCACAGTTGAGTCCTATTACATACAGAAAGAAGAGTAAGGCTTTTGCATGGGCTGAGACTGCACATACATATACATGGAATGGTAGTCCTTCAGGTATATTGCCTCATTCTCTCTACATTTACCCCCTTTGATTCTTGAACCCAGATGATCTTTACCGTTACTGGCATGGGATTGTCGCATACTTTCAGCCAGCTGGATTTCTTATGCAGGGGTTAACACCTGACAATAAATCTGCTGATTTTGATGAACAGTGTGCAGCATCAATAACACAAAATGTTCTTCTGGGCAAACAGGTATCAATTTCCTGCTATTTAGTTCAGCAGTCTGATACTGTCTAATTGCTGCCTACTATCCTTTACCCCTATGGCCCATACACTCCTTTTGACCCTACCATACCATACCACTCTGGGCACCATTCTGCATAACGTACAATATCTCTACTTGCTATTTGTATATTTCATACCCCACATACTCATTCCCTACATTACATGCCCTGCCTGTTTACCAGCATGTTTAGATGTACATGTTAACACAGGTTAATTTTCATCAATTGTTATTGGCAATCATAAGACTAATCCAATCCACCATCATTATCACCAGCACCAAATCCTGGCTCAACCTTAGCTCCAGCTGTGGCGATTTTGTAGGCTTCTAAAATATGGGACGAGAATGTGATTGTGCAAACCCGATTGTGTGCTCCACAGAGGCGTGTGGTCCCATGTGGATACCCAGGTTGGAATGCCATGAGTGTTCCTGTAGCCTGCTTGACTACAATTCGCAGAGTCAATTCTACAAAATTTCCACCACCACCTACAGGCCAAAGAGCTTCCTCTATCTTGGCCTTACGTCTGCGGGTTTCATAGACTGGGCTGCTAGGATCATCAACAATGTGGTCAACACACCATGATAACCCCCATTTTGCATAACACGTGTCTTTATGAGATCGCCTGGCAAGAAGTTAAAGCTTTGGCACATTTAGAAGCAATCAAACATACACAACATAGTCTTGTGTGAAGTAACCCTCAGGTGGGGCCCGTTCATGGAATAGAAAAGTGTATATCTTTTCACCCAGCTCAAAATGGAAGTCTTTCTCTGTATGGTATATTATATGGCTCAGTTGTACATATATATAGCAGTAGAAAAGCTCCCAGACCTTCAAGAGCACCATGGGCAGCAATATGTGGCAAACTATGTTCTGCGAGTGACTTTTCGATGTGCCTGGTAACTTCCACCGGAAGAGTTGCTTTTGCAATATTCCAGCATAATGACATGAGAGCTACAGCATCTTTGTCATGCTCTGCTTTTGTTTCCTCGCCAAGATTCTTTGTATAACTCTTAGCTAGCCCCCAGACATGGGCATGCCTTGGGCCAGCATTCCAACCCAGCTGCACCATCGTGCCATCGTGCGTTGGCTGGGCAATAGCACTGAATATTTGGGGCAGGCATGGGAAGAATAGCACGTACATGAACATTGCGGCGTTCACTACACGCTGTTACGACAACACCTGATGCCCACTTGTACAGACCTCCTGACTGCTCTGCAAGCTGGGCGACATCACGAAGAACTACTAGCTCAAGGTTGTAACCTATCATCGCACCTGGTAGATGTAAGTTTGGTGTAGCATGCGCTGCTGTAGTCATAGTAGGTGGTAGACACGTACCAGCTGTATCCAGAATTTTTGACAGTACTATTACCGACTCGCCAGGCTCAATGCTGAGGAAGCCTGAATCTGCGTTAACAACAAAATCACCATCATGGCACCTTGTATCGGCCATTGGTGTATTGAACTTGGTAGGCATTTCCTCGCGCTGGTGCCATATTACACAGGCAGTGATAGAGCCAGATGAAGCACCCTGTGCAGGCCCCGAGTCTGGGTCAGGATTCAAGAGTTCGCTGACTGACAGAGGCTTTTCACGAAGTCCAGGAGAAGCTACCTGCAAGAATCGTAAACGTTAACTAGTGGCAAAAGTGCCAGCAGGGGAAGTTTACAAGTGATCGTTTTTCACGGTGTCCTGCCTGTTTACCTGCAGCTTTGCAATCCTTTTTCCACTGCCTAATATGTTCCAGCAGCCCACCAATTGCAGCCTGGACCTCCGGTAGATTGTGGTGCGCTGCTAAGTCTTTGCTGAATGACAGGAAGTCGTCGACCTGCAGATAAAATAGATAGCTGTTCTGATAAGTGTAGGTGCCACTTACACTATGTAGGCTGGTATTTATTAGTACAGCTTCACTGAGAAGTACTTCAATTGATGCTTCTCCAGGTGCTGCATCGCCGATTCTCTGGAGTGTGGATGGTTCAGTGAGAAATTTGGCCACTAGATATGAATTAGTTACAACTTATAGAGTGGCTGTTAACGATTACTTTTTTCTTCCATCTCCTTGCAGGCTTGATTTTTGTGCTTCATTATGGCAGATAACAGGAAAATATAATCCGATAGGTGGTGGTGGGGCTAGACCTGGTGATAGTGGCTGTACAACTGGCAGGGTTGTTGAGGCTACAGCCTCATTTTGTAACAGCCGCAATATTCGGCACATAGTAGAGCATGCTGGAGGAAAACCTGGGGCAAACAGAATAGACAGGAGCGAAAATGGGCCCCAGTGATTGAGCAGGACAGCCGGGCGAATACCCAGGGCCAGTGTGTACAGGTAGCCTTGCAGCAGCCAGGAATTATTCGGGATTGGGCATGGCTGATGGGGGGCGAACAAGTTGCACTGGTACTACGTAGCTACACCAACTAAGTCCCATCTTCTACTCGGCACTTTTTCAGGCATACTAGCTCTCTAATCGCATCCTTGACATTCTTTTGATCATCTGGAGTCTGCTCATCATGACGGCGTTTCTTGATATCCTGGCTGATGTCTTGATAGCAGTGCTGTTTTTCGTGGATACTGATTACTTTTCGAAGCGTCGAAATCGGTACTGTGATTGCGGGTTCATCTTCATCCTCGGCTGGCGAGGTACGATGGAGATGCCTGTTCAGAATATGTAAATCAGTGGGTCCAGCAGGGTCTTCAGGAAAAATCTGGCAGGATATCAGTGCTGCATGTAGGAGCAAGGGAATTGAGAAACAATTTACGTTGTAAATATTTTGTTGCGAGACGAAGATTTTCATGACCCTTCTGTCAACTTCCTTTACACAAGAAAACCGGGTTGCGGGCGGCAGAACATGGCCTTCATCATCAGCAGTGTAACCATCACACTGCACTAAAGAGTTCAGCAGGGAGCCGGATTCCTCCAAAGTTGCATACTCCTCAACATAGTCTGGCTCCCAGAAAGTACACGTCACCTTCGCCAGGTCTCGCGGCTGCCCCTTCACAGCACGATTATGCCTGATTTTCACACCAATCACGAGCCGCACCTTCCCCCCTGAACAGGCAACATGCCGCCCAAGATCATATGCAAGCTTCTTCTCATCCTCACTATATGCAACTTCCCAAACGACTGTTGGTGATGCTTGCGTTAGGGGCTGCCTGTCAGGGTGGTCCTCATACAGGCTGAAATCCGGGCTCTTTACCCCGTCCACTAGGTCCACATTAGTCGAGCTGCCCAAACGGATGCCGCTATTGCCGTCAAGAGTAAACAGGGGGGACCCACCGCGATCTTTCAGATCGAGAGTAATGAAGAGGGTAGACATGATTTCGTGCCCAAACGTTGGGCACCGCACAATCAGTTTGTCTCCTGAGAAATCGATGCTGCAGGGCGGCCAGATGTTTCAACACAGCAGAATATCCATTGATTGGATCGTACCTGAGGTTTTCAAAGCCTGGCAGCTCCGATGCCCTAGATTTTTCTTGCAACTTCTCGACTACGTCTGGTGCGACCCCATCGATCATAATCTCATGACTTCCACCCGTCCCTTCCAACAATGGCCCCAGCTTAGATACGACATCATCAAACTCTAGGGGGCCCATGAATTTTGGTAGTTCTAAAGAGGGGCGGGGCGTTGGAAGCGTGGCCAACTAGGGGGGACCACAGGTAGACGGCAGAGATAGTTTGCCAGGAGAGAATTGGCGGCGAGAATTCCATGTGGCAGGGTGATTAGGGGGTTCCTTGGGGGAAACAGTTTCGGTTTGGATCGCATGGCAGGCACTGGGCCATCCAGGTTTCCTGGTAAAATCACATGCATTGGATGGCAATACCGGGGTTCTGGCAGATTTCAGCGGGGATGGTGGTGGAGAGTGTAAGAATGAGTGTTCTTGGATCGAACCCACATGTACAGGCAAATCGTTGGGGCTACAGTGTCGGTAGCTTGGTAGCATGGCCGCCAGAGAGAAAGCGAAAGCCAGATGTCACACAGTGGCTGTGTTGTGACGGCCACATTAATCAAAGCTAAAGAAATGGTACGGTTTGCATGATTTTGGGGCATCGTGTACAGAAAGTCTGGCAAAAGAAAGGCTATAAATCTGGACAGACAAAACATCAGGTCGCTACAAATCAGATAAACAGTACTACCATTACTATTACTATTACTATTGCTTTACTTACAGTTTTTTTCTCAGTGTCGTTTACCGGGATCGAACGCATGACCTTGTGTATCATGGCTCCCAAACCCCGGCCTTGAGCAGAGCCAACAAATATAAACCACTACACCACATAGCCTTTTCAAAGTTCCACATATTCATTCATTATAGCCACGGTTTAGTAAGGGGGCTGGGTATTATGTGGTAAATGCTGAGGGAAGGACCATAAAAATAAATGAGTGTCGGTAAGCAAACAGGATGGCTACTGCTAGGGTATCAAGGCTCTGTAGTAGCCAGGGTAAAAGGCTGGTATACCGATCCCTGCTGTCAGTGGGCAGTTAAGAAAGCTGTAATAAACGGAGGGCACAAATAAAAATCTACACTATCGTATGGCTGCCAATCGCACCAAGTATCTCGACGAGCAGCCAGTGGTGAAGTGCCTTGGTGAACGAGGTGGGTTCAGTTCCAGGGCTGTAGTGGGCCAGTGTGAGCCGAGCAACATGGGCAGATGGGAACCGGACTGAACAGAAGCATGTCCGGAAAGCAATGGTACCCATTGTGCCCATCAGAGAGTGGTGGATATCAGATGTGAAGTCACGGTCGTCACCGTCTTCTAATGGTGCGATCTGTAGATACACAGTAAAAAAAAGCCTTTACCTATGCAGAGGGTAATGACCAACTGATATAGGATTCGGGGCTTGGACATCGAGCAGGGGCGAACCTGTGGCAGCCCAGACAAGCATGCGGCTGCAAAATGCAGGGGTGTCACAAAGTGAAAGATCAATAACACTGTCGAAGTGCTGTTTGATCTCGACAAAAAGCTGGGGGCATGGGATCCCCTGCCCTCTCAGGAAATCCACAAACAGGGTTTCGTAAGTAAGGTGCGGGGAGCCAGTGGCAGCATGTATGATGCGGAGTTTTGGTTCATCGCCTGGCTCAATAGTGATATGCCCATCGAGCGAGTTATAGCCTGAAATATACGAGATACCATTCAGCCGAAGAAAAGCCTCGGGGCCACCCTCAAAAGACTGTAAGATCTAGCTCTGATTCAAAACCACACAGTACTAAAGAGATTACAGGTGCTCACATTTGCAAACTTAAACCCATTGCGACAGGGTAAATTGAAACCTTCGGCAAAACTTGTCCATTCAGGATGGCGATATGAATTGCTGCCTAGGGTGGCCTTATATAACATATCAACTGTGATCCCCTGGTGGGTAGCAGCATCGTGGTTCTGAAGTGCTAATGCCTTACGAAGCCATATGTTTCAGCTGCAGGGGTAAGAAAAGGAAGAAGAACAGGCAGGACACACCTCCATATTGTGGTAAGTGGCAAAATGGGGGGCAAACTGGTCTGGATTGCCCTCAGGACCCATTTCTAGCCAGTCTAAGATAAGCCTGTGCAGAGGGGCAAACCATTCCCCAATAAAAGTAGGTGTGAGGCAGCGAAAGTCGAGGCCATAGACAACGAAGAGGGTGACAGCTGGGGAGAGTGGCAGCGGGCATTTGCCATGGGCATATAGCAGGGCACAGACAGCACCAAATCGCTTCATATCCCGCTGCCGTGCTGGAGAAACACCCTGGGCCACGAATGATGTCATGCACCTGAGGGTGCAAAATCCATCCTCCCAGCCAACAAAGAACTGGCTGCGATTGGTAAGGAACCTGTTCCACAGTACAAATAGAACCTCTTCCTCGATACCACTGCCCCACGACGACACATCCTCAGAGGTGCTGCAGCAAATATCCAGCCGGTATAATATCCTATAAAGTTGGAACTTACACTGTTATATGCCGGGTATGGCAGAGGATTCGGGAATAGTCACCAATGCAGCCAGCCTCATCGATTGCATCCGACAGCTTATCTGCCAGCCCACTGAGGCTGCTGCCCTCGAGATCAAAACTAGTAGCCCCCATCCCATGGAACTGCCTCAGTAAACCCTCCCATGCGGTAAGAATGGGGAAGAGGTGGTTGGGGGGGAGACCATGGATTATCGTTATCCCAGATTGCAGCAGGAAGAGAGCTTGCCATGACAGTTGTCAACGAGGGTTCCTGTGGAAGTCGGTTTTGCTGCGAAGAATGGCGGACAGTAGGAAAAGAGGAAGGCCCAGGCTGGGTGATATGAGTACAGCTGTACGAGTAGGGAATTGCCTGGGCTGACCTCTGGAGTTGCAGCCCCTTGGCGGGCAGCAGAGATATAGGCCTGGGTACGGGCCAGGGGCTAGAATGGCAGCAATCAGCCCTGCTAGCATTTTCGGTGATTATCATTTACCTGGCATGGTAAACTTTCTACTGACATGCCATCGTCATCTGAACCATCACTAAGGATCTCCCCCCCAGAATCGCACCATGACCCATCATCCTCACCAAACTGGTTATCCTGTGGAAAGATATGAGCAATCTTGGCTGGCATGCATGAATGCTGGCAGCTGTCTTCGACATGTTTGAGTGGGTACCTGGATACAGCTGTATTGCACCAAGAAAGAATTAGAGATGTGCTTCAGTTACTGGACAGTGGGCCCACCAGTATGAATTATAAACCGGTTACCCTTATCGATGCACTTTTCATGCGCAAAACGGTTACGATCAGTCGCAAGATCATTGATTGTGAGGGTATCATCTGTAGCATAAGGCAGCAGCCGAACCTGTCCATCCTGCCGAGGGTTACCTTTATTTATAAGTGTAAGAAGGCAGAGGTGTGGGGCATGAGCAATGCGAGGAGTTGCTGCAAATTGGTACTGCAGGCTTGAGTTTTCCATTGCCGAGGTGACTGTATTGACGAGCGATATTGCTGTCGAGGATAAAGGAAGATCGAAGTTATACAGTAATTTTGCTTCATCAAGCATGTGCGAGAAGGCTTTTCCGGACATGTGGTAGAGGATTTGCTCCTGTGAACTTCCAGGGGCCTGGATGGTGGCAGTCAGTACTTGGATAGAACATGAAAGTGTAATGGACGAACACTCGGGGGGTATACCCTGACCTGTACTCGGATCGTCTGGGTGTCATTCTCCAGCAGGCAGCGCCCGACTTTAGGTCTGGTAGGGTTATTTGCCAGGGTGGGCGAAGGCCTCGCTCGCCCCCGCGATCGGGTTCCTCAATGGGGGAGCTGTTGCTGGCAGAGAAGTGTTGCAGCCGCAGAAGCAAGCCGGGCTTGGTTCGCTTGCTGGGTAGAAAGAGTAGCAGCCATTGGGGTTGCGAGTGCAGAAAATCCAAGAAAGGGTTGCGAAGGGCCCAGGCCACTTCTTGGTACCTGTGGCAATGCACGAGCACTCTGGTATACCCCCTGGATTGGTGGGGTTGGAAGAGGATGGCTCGAAGTTTGTTGGGACAGAGGTGGCGGTGCAGGCAGCTGGGCAGCTGGGGTAGCTTGGTGTTCAGGCAAAATAAATAACTGGATGAAAGTAACGATAGAATAGCCCATACCAAGTATCGCTGCTGCCCCTTGAAAAGGTGTTGGAGTAGGTCCCCCAGTAGACCCCATATTTTGCTGCCTAAGAAACTCCTGGAAGAGTTGGAATTGCTCGAATGTCGCTCCAGAGTTGGGATTCTAGTAAAGTCCTGTAGCCACCAGGGGGCAGAGTGGCGGTAAGGGTACATACTGGGTGGTTCATGATTAAAAAAGTGGTATTAAACCTATAGCCACATGAAGAGTCTGGGACACCCGTAAATCAACAGACTTGGGTAACTTACAATGGAATATGTTCGTGAACTTTTTCCAGGCCAGGGATGGAAGCTCGCTACGGAAAATCGGCTGTATATAGCAAGAAAAGAAGAGGGAAACATGGCAGTAGGTATGTAGTAGTAGATCTTATATACTGTGGATTCATGGCATGGCAGACCATGGTCGAATGATCGGTCACCGTGGTCAAGGGCACGTGAACCATGGTGCGTGATGTCCCAGCCACTAACCCGAAATTACCGAAAGAAGTCAACAGGGCTGTGGTTATGAACTGGGCACCCACAGATCAATATCCTGCAGAAGGCGATCACCCATTAACAAGCCAGGGCCATGAAAACAGTATGCACGCACCATGGCATACACCTTTTGCTGGGGTAATGGTCCGCAAACCGCGATGAGCAATCAGCGGTCACTAAGGATGCCATCAGAGATTACAAACCACGAACCACGCACCACAGAGCGGAATTTCTGCCGATAAATAATGTCATAGAAAACGGACTCGAGTACCCGTTCCCGCTTACGCCTCGACCTTGGCGTCTAGTCTCTTCCGACAACTGCGCTCCATATCACGCTTCTCCTTCAAGGCCGTGACGCCAACCCGTCGCCTTCGAAGCCATGGCCGTTGGCCTCCGCAGTGAGGTTTTACGTTCCTCGATTCAAGAAACCCCTACCTGGTGTTTGAGTTCTGCCCTGGCCACGTGCAATTTGAGACCTCTATGAGACGATAGGAGAACAATGTACTTGGAGGGACCTGGAGGATGGCGTATACTTTTTCGCTGGCTTAGTATGTGCGTGAGTATGTCATGGTAGAAATTTGATGAATGGATAGGCCCGATTCAGATCTTCGGGGCACAAGACTAAAATTCCTTCTACATCATTTGAAGGAGAAACTTTTATTGTATATTCCCCACATGCAAGGATAAATTGGCAGTAGTGTAGGAGTCTGTAGTACTGTGTTCTTTTTTTTGCTTTCTAATGAGACCAAGAATGCTACAAGGTACACAGGTTGACAATGCAACATGTAATATTTCTATTCCCTACACACGAAACAAATTGAATACGACGGTGGCTAGGAGCGCATTTGTTCGGAAATCCCCAAAGACACAGTGACGAGATGGCATGTATGAAAGCAATCATATGTTACCTGAATTTCCCGCACAACTCGAGCAGTGTCACAGTAGCATGATTTTTCCCTGTCAGGAAACCTGGCTGTGGTATATATACATGGTAGTTGTATTCAGAATCATAGCTTGATAATTGACAACCCTACTTGCATTGTTTGGTTGACAACTCAGACAAATGCTCACGTGCCTTCCTCAATGTCCATCTAACGGCGGCGACGATGCTCAGTCTGCCTGCAGAACTTGTGCTTGCCGTACTGGCGTACTTACCTCTGGACTCTATAGCAATCATACCGCAAGTCTCACGAAGTTGGAATACATTTGTTGCTAACAATCGAGGCGCTATCTACCACAAAGCTGCAGTTTTTCACGCATTCATACCGTCACTATCAACGTCTCTTGAGGAACTCAATATCTGGTACTCACAGCGTTCAATGAAGGGGGTTTATGACTGGCAAGACCTGTGTATGTTGCGGTCTTTCATACCCACACTTGATGCCAACCATCATCGATGTAGGCCGAAGACGGTATGATATTGATAGATCCTGGTCCGCAAAAGGCCCATCCACAATCACTTCGTACACTGCCACTGGGACAACCGTGCATCGTATCAAAGTTGACGAAAAAGCAGGGTACATTTTGACCACCAAGTTCGACGGCGGTCTTACGGTCACCGACCTTAATGAAGGGGTGGTACTATGGTCGTTGCCCACGGTTCGCATCGCATTCTCCACATCTACTCACACAGCTAACGAACTCTTCAACAGGCTCACGTTCGCAGCTATGCACACTGCGAGTATGGTGAAGGCTTCATCGTATTCGATCGCTTTGACGGGAGCAAAGAAGTCTGGCGCCGTTCCTCCGACTGTACCCCAGAAGAAGCATCCTGCGTTGTGCCCGAATCACAACCCACCACTCTCACATCCGAATTCCTCACCCTCCCATGCACGCCTTGTCAATCTACCCCCAGCCGCGGACACTTTCAGCCCTGGGCGCACCTGCACCCGCCCGAGCACACCCGCGCCTTCCGCTTTTCCTACCCAACCCTAGGAGTTGCTGCCATGAACCACGTGTATTTATGGGATGTACGTACCGGTGCTCTCATCCAGACCATCGAAGGAACTCAACTTAACGGGATGCCCGGGACCATAGGCTTACGGTTCCTAGGTGACATCAACTATGTTGAGCTTGGGGAAAGACACGTTCTTCTATGTGGGATTCATAAATTGAAAGTGTTTGCACGGAACACGGGACGGTGTGTGTTGGACGTGCCATCTTCTCGAAAGTCGTATGGGAGGTGGTGGTTTGGGGTGTCGTCAGAAGGTGGAAACTGCAGGGTTCCAGGGGCGGTGGCAGTTAGGCATGATGTTGTGGCCAGGGAGCAGCATGAGGGGCGAGGGGAAGTCATTGATGAATTTATTGCTGGTATGCTGTCTTACCATATATCTTTAGGCGGTCGGACTAAGAGTGGATTTTGCAGTACACATCTCATCCTGCGGGCGTCATTTAGCAGCCCTTTTGCATAGCTCTAGGCTCGTCATCATTCCCGATTTTGAGCATGTTGCAAGCGACGAAGTTTCACTCTTCGATATTACTTTTGAGGTCCAACTTGGCTCTCCAGATTTGTCAGCTAGGTACCTCGCATATGAAAACGGGCGGATTGCAGTCGCCACTGTACGTGCTTCTTTAACCCTCTCGAACCCACATATCGCATCTTGACCATACTTTCAGCGCACAGGCATATTCATCGTTCGACCAGATTTTTCAGGTCCCAGTTCTGCAGAATGGAGTAACCCACCCACTGGCGAGGATGTATATGTAATGCCGCCCTCTACAGTAGAGATCGTGCGTATTCCTTGCCTGTCGAATAGGTCCTCCCTGGGAAAGGTCACTTGCCTCCAAATGACCGATACGGGGCTCTTCCTGAACTGGGACCCCAACATGTTGAACGACGACGAGGACGATGAAGACGAAGCGCTGTTTTACGAGTCACTGCAAGACGAACCGCAGTATGCTAGTACGTTTCACCTCATTTGTCTCCCACTCTTAGCTGATCAGTATTTGCAGATGTATCCCCCGACGTGCAGGTGGTGCTCGTGGATATGGATGGTGAGTTGTCGGCATTCATTTCACAATTTGGTTTAGGTTGATTTCGGTATTTTGACAGAGTTGGAGACTGACCTGCAGCCGTCAACGGTGTTGAGCGTTGATTTCACACCACTTTGAGCATTTGTCTTTGAAGTGCTACGATGTTCAACTCAGCTTGTAAACTAAAATGTGCGGATACTGTGCGGGAGGTCAAATCTTGTAAATTAGCCAATGGCTTGACATGGTTCTCATTCTATTCTCGGGGTGAGTTTGATCATAGTTCCCCCTGGAGAATCGATCCACCGTTGAGTTCATGGCGTATCCACGTTAGCCTCTCCACCAGCGCCAAAGTTTGACAGTTACAAACATGCAGAACATGCCCGCTGGAGTAATTCACATCATGATGGGAGTGGTCATGGACAACCCCAGCTCGCTTCGTATACGTCCGACGTAAAACTAGTCCCCCCAGAGATTGAATGCGAAACAGTTTGATGGCACGTCGAGAACGTCGAAATCAGGGATCTTAGCCACTCATAAAATGTATTGGGCTCATAGTTATATTCGGCTTTATCAATAATTAATCTGGTGAGTACAACTAAAGGCATACGTTGAACTGGTAATGGTGAGAAATGAAAGTGCGATATCTACTTATCGATGAATGAGGGAAAAGAAACTTCTAGAATGATAGTAGTCAAGGATAAACCTGATACGCAAGTTTGCGCTCGACATTGCTACTATTGTGGGTTTTAACGAGCTCAACATTCTCGGCCAAGAGACACATATCAGGCGAGCGGCTGACGTTTTCGATCCAGCTGGCAGGTGTATCCCAACAACTATACGGATCGCAGAAAGTGAGCTTGGACAGGCGGCGGAAGGACGTGTGATAGCTGATGCGAAGGATAAGGAATAATCGAAGGAGGTCCTGATCGAAATCCTCCAAGCGAAGAAATTCAACGGCGGGAGCTGGGATGATAGGCGCGTCGTGATCGCCATTGCCAATGCCCACCTCTGATACAATAGGGATGTGATTAAGAGTGAAGAGCAGGGCGATGTCTGGATTGAGAAGGGTGAGGTTCTTCAATGCAACCAGCTTGCCGAAGAACTCGAGAGGCGTATACGGGATCACGAGATCGCAGAAATCAGGGACCAACACAATTGGTGCATGGGTTGGAGTGGTCTGCGATAGTGGAGGGAGGAGGCAGATGTGCCGAAGCTCGAGATCTTTTACTTGATGAAGAGGGAAACGCTCGGTAATGCTCTGGAAGAGGAAGGTTGTAGTGTGATCGTACTCTAGTTGTTGTCTTGCATAGTGCGGGGTCGATGATCTATACAGATCCTCAATAACGAGATGGACAAGGTTGGGGACCTGAAGATCCTCCACCAACGGGATGAGCTCGTCGGCAAACGCGTATCCAAGCTCGAGACGTTGCAACTTCGATAGCACGTACGGCTGGGAAGCGTTGCTTGTCGGCGCCGCCCCGCAGATCTTCAGCGACTCAAGGGAGTGCTCATTCGCCAGAAGAATCTGACGAAGTACATCTCCACTGGGACGGGCTTGTGCTGGAAGGAGGCCGATCTCTAGAAACCGTAGATTTTTGGGGCAAAACCGAGACCAATCCATGGGGGTGGCACGAAATATGGCGGAGCGAAGACGAGGGAACATGGAAGAGGTTCCTTCCTCATCTGTATGCTGTGAACGTAGAGGAATATGAAGCGCCGTCATGTCATTCACATCCTCCAAATCACCCTCGAACGCAAGTTCCTCAGCTGTCTGGCGGACATGCCACAATTCCAGTGATGGCATCGAGACGTGCGGGAAACCACTCTGAATATGAACGATTGAACGGAATTCGTCACAGGTAAGGTTGAATGACTTGAAGCGCCAAACATGAGGAGCTAGAATGGCAGACAGAGTCTTAATGCATCTGCGAAAAATCTCGAACTTTTCACAAATTGCAGGATTAATTGTGGGGCGCTCTGATGCGTTCATCTGTGAAAAAATAGCGATGTCGATCGTTAGAGACCGTTTACCGCTGCGCTGGAGGAACTGATGAACACGAGCAAGTGTGGATGTGAAATGCGTCACGAGTTGGCCGAATGTCTCGTGGATGCAGACGTTCGTCCAAAATTTTGGGGAACACACGGTCAGCCCTCTCCACAACTGCGACACATGCGACAACAAAACGGCCAAGGTGTGGGTTTGGGCGCCGCCCATAGACATTACCATGTCAAGGATGTCGAGGAGGACTTCATCTGGAATGACCGAAATGGAGGAAGGCTGTGCCTGGACCACCTGGTTGGCAGGGTAGGGTTGAAAAGGAGTGTCGATATCCATGGCAAAATCCATAATCCTGGTTGAAACGGGCTCGTCAAGAAAAATCGGATGCAACAAAAGTGACGTTCGAAACCTACGAGTTATGATCGTTGCAGTACAAGTGAAAGAGTGATAGCTTAAAGATAACCAGCGACGTCAAGTCGGTAAACAGATGTGGAGTACACGAACAACGTCAAGTGGAGGCAAAAGAAGAAAACAATTGTGAAGTGTGGGCTCCCCCTGTATTTATATGATAAACGCTGTCGGAGGTTGGGCTTGTGATCTCATGGACCCATCGAAGTGTCTGCATTGTCAGAAAAGGTGGCCTTCAACTTTGATAACCCACTCACATTGTATAGATATGGTTACTGGGCCATCATCCCGGTGGCCACTAATGGCCCACACAATAGAACATGTACAATGTTCAATACATCGCATCAGGACGATCCTTATAATGCACGTATACCACAGTAGATGATAGGCCGAGCATTATTATACAATGACTAGCGCACCGGAGAGACTCATCGCTCATCGTGCGAGTACTAATACTAATGATTGGCATGCCACGATGACGTCGCTTAACGATTTGTGTCCTTGCTTCCTACGTGCTTGTTGAGAATCCTGTATCACATTTTGATAAGTGGTGCAGCAAAGGAATTGTAAGGAGTGTGGAACGAACTAGCGCGAGTGGAGAACCTTGGACAAATGCAAACACAGCGCCGAGTAGTACTAGTGAGTAGTAATTGAATGACCCCTCCTTAGTTATGCGAACCCTGACGGTTCTGATCACGAATGCGATGGATGGTGAATACCGGTCTTGGGTGAGTACTTGAGTCGTGACAGTAGACCCAGAGTTGGTTGAAGTCAAACCGTTGTGGATTTGTGCCAGTGATCACATGATCACACTGCATTAGCCTCTTCGGTCAACAATTGCGCTGAATTATCTACGAAGATAAGTTAAACAAAGCAGCCTTGAAGGGGCCTATGATGTGAAGACAAGCACGGGCCGTCACTAAGCCTGCAATCCCGGATGGGGCGATGACAAATCAGGAAACCTGCACGTCAACTTGGATGACCAGCCTTGCCTCCTCCGCACACCACAGCCATGCCTTTAGTCTTACTATTCAATGGACGAGTAACTCCTTGGAAAATAATATTCGCTCTCACGGTATGCTTCTGGATCGATCTGTGGCGTAGGGGGCGGGCACGGTGAGACGAGATAACGTAGGTCCCAGTAGGGGTGGCAAGGACTGCGAGCGAAAACATCTACTTGCTTCGTGGGGCCAGGATGAATGACATTAGGTGGAAGTAGGAGGAAGCTGATGTTGTGCGTCCACAACAACGATTGGTCCCTGATCGGTTTGGTCAATCACCGGCCACTGCAGATTGCGCCTGGTACATTATTTCTAAACTCATCAGAATAGCGAAGATCGCCCCGCATCTTCGGAGTCCGGGCCTCACTGGCCATGGCCCACTGCTTAGAAGTTCCAACTCAACGGAAGGTTTCGCCACGGTCCCAGTTTGGGCAGAGCCGAGTCCCTCATCTTCTATTCCACCCATCTTGAGACCACTCTATGCACAGCACCGCGCCTTATGACTGCACACATAGTCCAACCACCTGAACAAGGGAGATTTTCGTTCATAACGGAGCCAACCTGATATGGCGAGACCACCGGGTATGATCATTGAGAGGAGTCCAAACTTTTAAACGAGGGTGGGCGCGTGGTTTCGCAAGAAAATACTGTATGATTATAGAGGGCCATTGCAGTCACGTTGGAGATTTACGAAGAAGAGTGTAGTTGATCGTACGCGTTGGCTAATGATCGTCAGCAAGGACTGTTTTGCAGTTGGATCAACGAATTCCGCAAGTTTCAGGCCATGACGACGAAGTGACTTCGTATTGAAAATCTCGCCCGACAGGATGATGATTCCAATTAAGGAGGGGGGTCGGTCATTAGATATGCACCGCATCCGAGACCCACCAGCGTTCAACTCGATATGCTACTATACTACGACGAACGTCAAAGCACCACTTCGCTTGTACCGCGTTCAAAGAAAACGGCGCCAGCGTCAGTCAACCTGTACTGCAACGCAGAACTGCGAGGAATCAACCTGACTTTGCTAGGAGGCGTCCCCAATCCTGGATGTAGCGCAACCTAAAGTCGAAAGACACAATCGAAAGTCGGATACATCAGCCCAGACATGAAGTGAGCACGTACCTCTCCGCTGACAGTCCCACTACGTCCACTGGCAAGAGGACACACATCCATGTGGTACGTGCAAAGTTGGAGCAGATGCCGGAATAGGTCGTCCGGCTCGTCCGGCGTAATATTGTGATGACGAATGACCAACGTTGCATTGACCTAATTCCTCGACGAGTATTAGCTGCTGAAAAAACAAAAGTGTATCATGAGAGCGTACCTTGAGGCATAGCGCGCGTAGTGCCCGGGTAAAGCGAGCGATGTCGAGGAAGGAAAAGCCAATCCATTCGAGCGAAGTAACGTCATCCAAGATCACCAACGTAGGTGTGGAACTCGGTTCGATGGCCGATGAGATTTGATCGAACAAAGGACGTAACGTGGGTCTAGCCTTATCCGAAGGTTCTGGGGGCTGGACGTACGACAACACGTCCACGAAATCAAGCGAGCCAGAACTGATATGCTCAGCCAAATTCACGTTCTGAAACAAAACATCACTACCTACAAATATAAATGGAAAAAGAAGTACGCACGGATTTCGCAGCTATGGCTTTCCATCTCACCATCCCTTCTGACACTGACAGGATGACACTTTTCGAGGTTTTCGAGGTTTTGATGTGCCCGAGCAAACTTCTGTGTAGGAGAAAGTCTGCGGGAGAATGTAGTTGATCTGTAATCAGAACGAGGATTCCCTCGGGCAGATCGAATGGCGGCAGCATTGTCAATCTCAAGGGCAAAAAGCGCACTGGTGAGGCGGCAGCCGCTAATAAACGGTTGGTTGGTACTTGTTTACCAGCAGACCCTGCCAGCAACACCAAAAGTCGGTCACCCATACTTTGTGTTCACCACGGCTTCCCGGGCCATCGACATGCCTACCTATCCTCTGTCAATCCCCCAAGACATAATCTACAGCATGGTTCAAGTTGAAGCAGCGGATTCAAAAACTCATTTAACACAATATGCACTCGTCTCCAGCTCCTTGCTTCATTGCCGCAAAAAACTATATTCTCATATCACTCTCAGGAATTTGACCAAACATATCCGGAGCTAGATCGTCAACTGCTACGCGACAAATCCTTGCTTGCCATACTCCCCCTTCCACTTCAACATCTGCATGCATGCACAGTCATGTCTGAGCCTATCATGCTTAAATGTTCAACAAATGACATTAGATTATACGGCAACACGACTCGCTTGTCATCTTTAACTCGATTCCAACGGCACAACATGCGCAATATCCCTAAAAACCTTATCTCACATCTGCAGATATCTCGTCTTGGAAGACGCCTATTTCGATTTCTCTAGTAGGGCGAGCCAGCGCGATCTGGGTTTCGGATAGCCCATTGACTGTTCCGTCTCTTGAACACTGTGTGTGGAAGTTGCACAGACTAGAAATGACACACAAGAGCTTCCGAAATCCCCCCAACTCGTTCATTTCATCTTCACGGTTTGTGGAATTTTGATGTTCGTATCGACGGAACGCTGAACAGACGAGGCACCTTTCTCAATGCTCTCCATCCTCGACTCCGGCTTCACTGTACCTTCCGAGCTGGAATAGTTTAAACTCACCGTCAACTCGTTTACTTATGATTTGGTTATGTACGATCGGGATCATTTCTTTGGTCCAACAGAGATTTGGACACGATTCGGATCTATTCTTGCGCGCCCTGCATATTCGCTGTTGCAGCGAGTTGAAATGCCGGTTACTCAACACCTGCCGTTGACTGGTGCAAAGGGCATTCTCTCTCTGTGAAGGGTATGTATTACCTGTAGAATGACGGTACGCACGCCACAGTAACACCTCGAAATTGATCACCCAATAAGGACCAATATCATACATCGTACCTTGGGGTCGATTGATCATGCGCGTGCTCCCCAATTTCTGGTGCAATGTGGTCTAAGGAGTCGGATCAATCAATGTTCATTATAGAATATAGAATACTTGACACAAGGCGAAACAACTATCTGATACATGACTGTTACTGATACAATGTTCGTGCCTAAACAACCATTGGGTCATCTAACGTTGGCTTGCTCGCTCTTGCATTTCCGGCGTCGGGAACTTGGCGAACATATCCTTCAATTTGTCAATCGGCGTCGCCATGAGCCCCGCAAGCGTCTCATAGGGCGGCTTGTCTGGCGCCGAGGGATGGGGCCTATAAACGCACCTCATCCACAAACATCGTATGAAGGATTTTACATCAACGCACCTAGTAGGAACGAACATCTTCGTCCTAGAAAATTCAGCTGCAACTTCGGCGCTAGCCTCTTTGCTGAGCTTCGACTCGAGGAGTGGCAAATCTTCGGATTCCTCGGCGGTGATGTGTTTGAGCAGGGATTCTATGATATCCCCCAAGAGACTCGCGTGGTCCAACGAGCCCGGGGAAAGAGATTCCAGACGGTAGAGCCTGTCCTTCACAGTCTGTCACGATAAACAATGGATGTAAACAAGAAAAGAAGAAAAGACAAGTGCTCACCTGATGGTCAGCACGGTCGTGATTCGCCATTTCAATGCCCTTCTGCCCGAGGTGCTTCTCAAAAAGCGGATACACGACAATTTCCTCGCCGATAGAGTGTCGGGCGATCTCCCAGATGAGCTGGCGCGACCAACGCTCTTGCGCATCCTTATCACCCACGGAACGCTTATATTCGTCATAGAACGTGAAAATCTGAGCACAACATAGTGAGAGATGGTTGTAAATTCTTCGATGCGAAATAAAACGTACTTCCGAATGGTCTTGCATGATAGCGCCTGAGATGGTCGTGCTAGAAGTGGCCATGGTAAATCTGAGCTTATGGCGAGGTTCGAAAGAAAATCGAGGTATGCGTCAGGAGTGGCTGGGAGTCTCAGGGATACGTCAGAATACGTCCTTCGTCACGGTCGGCTTCAAGTTTTTAAACGAGAAACGGTGATGACGATTCAAATTCGTAGGAAAAGTGTATGATGATCAGGTAACGTCAGAGTAGAATCACTCTCAGACACACATTCTCCCTGAAGTTGATATATTTCTGTGTACCTCAAGGAGCGGGATAGTTCCAAGATTCCAAGAAGACTTCGAGTACATACTTACTCCGATTTTTGAAGATTCGTCCTGGATCAAAATTGGCCACGTGACTCCAAGTTCAAGGTTTGTTTGTAATTTAATTAACCGAAGCGCCCATGCATACATATGTCGAACTAGTACAGGCGAAACACTCCTGAAGCCGGTTCTGTTTGGGCCCTGATCATGGCTGTTCCCTCTACTGCAGAACACCCATAAACCGATTGTGACTTGTCGAATGCAATGCGCCCTCTGGGAAATAATTTTCAAGATCGTGAATCTGGGATCCAGGCTGGCCTCCAGGCTCCAAGATTTTGTCCCTGAAGCTGATTCGAGTTTGAAGTTCTGCTCTGACACAGGTATTGACAGCACAAGGGGCTCCCTATCATTTTATCTCCGGTGTTCGGCGCATACATTTCGAAAACTATATACCATGTAGGAACACTTTGACCCCTTCCGAGAAAAGGAAAATGACAGCTTTACACAAGGATATAACCTTATCGTCGGGGTGTTTCAAGCAGCGCACGTCTAGAAATTTACTGTCGTCTCCAAATGTCAGGGTGCATCGTGACATCGTCTCCAGTTCATGCTTGTCGGGACGATACAAAAGGACGACAATGGTTTGAGATATATCTCGAAAGGGGATTGTTCATCAAGTGCGTCTCTGCAACTCTGATTCACGATTTGTCTCATCTCAAATAGAAAGATTAAAGATCCTAACATCGTCTCTCGTCAAATGACGACACACCGTAAATGGTAATGATCTGACTGGTGATGCACTGATCGCAACACAACATCGTGATTGATCGAAAACTTGACAACTCTACTGGATCGGAGTGGAGACAGGCGAACGAGGCTCAGCACTGGCTCAGGGTACGTTCATTTATGGCCAGATTCCGACATTCGCCATGGTACAAGCGACGGTCATTGCGGCCGCCCACGACTCGAGGGTATGACGATGGTTGGAGTTTCGGAAGAACTACACATACAATCTTATCAGATAGGCCCTAACCACACCATGACGTCATCGCTTGAGTATGAGCTCATAGAAGCCACGCGTATAAGACAGGCGTTAAGGTCCAACCCTTTCCAGTACTACTACGACAACTCGCGAATCTTGCTTGTCATGAATACAAATCCATCACAAAATACGAGTACCGCTCAAGGCGAGACTTATGCAGCTGGCACGCCAACAACAACTTCAGCGAGTCCACGTCACATTGGAAGTCAAATGAAGTGCGTATATCTTCTCATCGGCGTTCACCCAACAGGGCACTGTTTTTACATATTCTTTCCAGAGGCGCTATGCACGTCGTCCATGGTATAAGATCCACTCAGCCGGAAAACCGCTTTGACTAAGATTATCACACATAGGTGTCGGCGACAATATTCGAGGAACTGTGCTTGGTGCAATCGATACTTTCGCGAAGAACGGAGACATGCGGAACGAAGAAATCGCTAGGCATGGGCGTTGGGAGACCGAACAGGGTCTGGCGGCTTTGAGGGGTCAGCCTGGTGCGACACAACAGTATACGTCCTACCCTCACCAATCAGCGGGGGCCGCTGTTGGCAGTCCTACTCAACATAGCAGTGGATTGGGCACGGAGAATGAGCTTGGTGTTAGTCAAGAGCAACACGGTTCAGCCCAAGGTCCAGGCGCGGGAGGTCTTGGAGACAAGGGGGATTATCACCACCGTGATGAGGCAAAAACAGATCTGAATGCCCAACCCGGACAGCACCACAGTGCAGGGCAGCTCTCATCTCCAGACCAGAAGCGAATGCCTCCATACGACCGTGATGATAAGTTCGACGCAAGTCAAGGAGGAGGTCGCGTTTAACCAGTGCGGAAGCGAGACAAGAATTGGCGGTGGAAAATGGGTCAGTAATTACAAGGCGTGTATCAAGATCTGAATTGGGAGAATTAAGGAATTATCACACGATCGTAATATGATGCTGAAGCTTGAATGCGGCGGAGTTCAAGGACAATAAGACGTAGAAATGGACTCGACGATTTCCCGAGGAATCCTCACAAAAGGACCCCATGCAGTCTACGTAACTGGGTCACGGTCGTCCAGCATCACCGTAAGAATGGACGGATGTTCAGCATGTTCTCTTAATATTGGTCAATGGTCACTTGCAAATTTTTTGCTCATGATTACATACTTTTGCACGTTAGGAGGGAAAAGCTGCCAGACTTCGGCAGAGCCGTGCGATCCCCCCCGAGAAGTTGGCACGACCAACGCTATTGCGCATCCGTATCACCGTCGGATCGACAAGCACACCATTGGTCCACCAGGGAATGTCAAGTGGCCAACAACACAGCCAAGTTAGGGTGTCGCGCAAGGGCCAAGCAACCCAAGAGTTTAAGATCGGCTCGGGCGATGTTATGGACCAACTTGAGATTACATGGGTCTGCAATGCAACGATCCCGTTAAAAGCTACCTTGGAATTATTGGGCAGTCATTTAACGTCAATAATCCCATGAGTCCATTGCCAACTGAATATACACTGGCCACTCTGAATGATGTGGACTCCATTCTTGTTACAGCGGTGGACCTTGAAAGCTCCGTTCAAGATAAATTGTAACTGACAAGGCTCACCATCGTCTGAAAGACTGCGAATCGAACTTAATGGATATGGCTTTCCGATTCTGTCTGACTTGGGGACACTCTTTGTGAACCTAGTAAAAGCGGGGCTCTCTGCTGAGATGGTTAAAGCTATATGCGATGACCGATCAACGAGAGGACTGACTAGTGTTAATTCGACGTTGGCGACCCCGCCGGCGACTGGAGATATGGTTTACTAATACTGTTCAACAACCACTGGCATGTGAAATTCAGAGAGTCTGTGTCATGTGAGCGCGGGAGAATCAATTGGAAAGATATCCGTGTAGAGAGGGATGGGAGGTTACGGGAAGAATGAGGCTGTGGTTTGAGGTTGGGAGTCTATCAAGTATGCAACGTGTCGGTGACGCAGTCAAGTTTATTTGGTGTGTACGTTTCGAGCTCCAGCCTCTACTAAAGAGTCGTGGTCATCTGGGGAATGCCGATATGGGCAGTAGTGGGAAGTTCGAGTCGAAATTAGCACAGCTACATCCTCTCTCTCCTCCTCTCTGCCTACTATTCAATTCAAGTTGGACCATAAAAAAGGACTGATCAGCGATCCACCAAGGCGGCGATTTGGTGCTCCCGCGTCTCGGCCTACCCACACTTTGACCCATTCAATCGTCATCCTCAGGCTCATGTCAATGAATTCGTTGGTTTCTCCAGAATTCGCGAACTTGAAGTCTTTGCGAACTGGACTCCATGTAAATGGTTGGACTTTATTCGAAGTATATTATATCAACTACATATGCAAATCATTGAATCAATGTAGTTATTACTACTGTACATATTAAGGATTAACATTGGGAAGGAGGAGTGATAAATAGACTACGTACTATGGATGTGGCAGCAGTGTTGCCATACCCTCTATCGCGAAACCAACATACATACCGTAGATTTTTACAAGGAGCCGTGCCCCTGTACAAAAGGGGCAATGAAGCCCAAGCCGCGTCCATGAGAGCACCTACTTCAAGCTCCGTAGCCTCTTAATAACATACTGCATATCGTCCTGGTTCCACTGACCGCTCCGCGTCTTTGTCGACTCATGGTTCCGCTTCGAGGTTTTGCGGTTTCTCGGTTCTTGAGGCACCACTGGAGGGTCGCTTAGCCGATTCGCCTTCTCAGGCAATAGATCCTGAAATGGAATATCTCCTCGAGCTTTTGCTTCAAAGGAGGAACGATCTTCAGTGCGGCTCAGTGTTCTAGCACGGGAAAGTGATGAGGCAATTGATGTCATTGCACCCCTTGATTGATCCTGCGGCATGCCTCGTTTGTGTTTCATCTTGTCAGATGGGAGCTGAACGGGCCACATGACCGTAGGTGTCGAAGGTTCGAAAGTGATTGGTGAGATCGGGGAGTCGTAACTCGTGCTTGTATGAGGATTGGTTAGATTATGAGCGAACGTGAATTTTTGGAGTTCTTCTGTACTTTGCGTCGGCATCAGTGCATGTGACTGACTAGGAATGTTTGTAAATGTGCGTCGATTAAGCGAGGAAAATCTAAAGAAAGAGAGTGACGGCAAACTTGAAAGAGACAAGCTCATGCGTCCCGGTACATGCGGATGCGTGTCGAGGTCGTCAGAAAATGACTCCTGGGCGAAACCCGCACTTGCCGGTAACTCCCCAAACTGGGTAGGGTAATCAAGTTCTGCCGGCAATACACCTAGCGTCCGAGCCAACTTTGCTATGCTTCCACGACTACGGACAGCCGGCTGCTGCGACTGAAACGAAAGCGTGCTCCCCGAACCAGAAGATGGTGTACTAGGGAGGTCGTCGGGCGCTGATGAACAGCTTGAGGAAAGAGGTGGAATCAAGTTGGGTAGCTCGAAGCAGGATATAGTAGGAAGTGAGGATTGCGTTGATTCACTTCTTAGAGATGTCCCCGTCAGCTGCACTGAGCCCAACGTAGATGTTGAAGGGTTGACGGCGGGATACGATGAAGAGGAGATCGTCGATTTGGATTTGAAGATTGTCCTCTGTTTCCATTTCGAGTTCCAAATCTTCCTAGGACACTTGGAGGCGACCAAAGGCGTATCGTCGGTCTCTGCGTCAAGTATACGCCCCCCCACTAAATCCTGAGTGATAACGCTAAGGTGAGAGCAGCGAGGGCTGACTTTCGCTAGAGCGAAAAGATCAAAAGTTCGTGGGAACAACGAGGGCGAAAGAAGAGTAAACGACGCACCCATGTATGGCGGGGCTTCTAGTGGATATGAAGAGCTAGAATCCCCAAGAGTTGGAGTCGAGAGTGAGTGAGTGAGACCTCGGGGACGAGAGGCTGTGCAGGGGTTGAACGATTGGGAGGATAAATCAGCCGGGGCCGAGCTCTTCCGAGGGCTGTTCTTGGAAGAGCAAGCAAAAGTAGTAGGAGGGAATGTGGAGGTCGGGGAATCGCTCGGCAAACAGAGAAAGTCCGTTCGTGACACGTCGACAGACGACTCGGAGGAGGCGAGTGACTGATTAGACTGCGAGGGGCCAGACTTTACTCGAAACAGCTTGGAGAAGGGGCGAAAAGAGCTGGAGGACGACTTGGGAAGGTCGAATGCCTGGTTCACGGGGCTGGCAGCGCTGGGGGAGGCACTAGGCTGCATGTTGGATGACCTCGGTCACTAATAAAGAAAGAGGCAAAACGATTTGCCATCTTCACGGTTCTCTTTATCAAGTCGAGGTTTCTTGTTTCGTCCTGATAGCCGATTCCAACCGTTACGATATCCCTGTGCTCAGGATATACCCATCAGGAAAGGACCAGGGCGGGCATTAGTGTTTGACGCCATCAGCGCGTGACAGTGATCATATCATAAGTGTTTCGTATGTTTTTTCAATTCGTCGGCCGACGGACAAGTCAAGTAACATTCTCTGGTGGAGTAACCACAACATTCGGTAGTAGACACGCAAGGGGTTAAAGGCTTGAAAAAAATCTGGCACGGTTACGCTAGCTGGTGCTACATATGTTGTTGTTTCAATCAACTGAGTTTGAAAGTTTCTAGTACTAGCACCAGACGCGACGTTGCCGTATTTGATGCAAACTTGATGCGTAACGGCCTTACATTTCGGCAGTTGATTCATGAGAAAAACAAATACATCGTGAAACATATAAAGTCGAGAAACCCTACGTGGTCCCAAGTTTCCACCGTTGGATCCGGAATTCCCGCACGGCAGAATGGTTTGACTTCGAATTGCATCGCATTTTGAATTTGCATTACTACTAGTTGTTCAGGCCTTCAGGGCCAGGCTTTACAAGTGGTGACACAACTTGGAGAAGATATAACCTTGATTCCATCTATAGGTATACAAATCAACGTCGTGTTCTAGCGTGGGTTGATCGTTCGCGTAGAGATAGAGGATTTTATAAAATCAGCCAGCTAACGACTGTGCGTCTATGAATTATATGTCAGAACAAGTCCTTCCGAGATACAGCAATTGACTTCAACATCCATACGAGCGCTCCGAAAGGATGCGGACTGCGCACACCACGCATAATTATGTAGCCTTGCCCTTCAATTTCTCGCCATGCGCAAGGAGTACGGGGGAATCCGGCGCCGGAGGTTCGCCCATCGCTTGCTTGATATGTTTGGTGTTGAGAAATTTCGCATACCGTGGCTGTACGAATGTGGCACTGGCGAGAAATTCCCAGTTCGCTTGTTAATCTACTTGATGAGCGACTAGCCATGAAACAGACGTACGTGGCTTCAACCAGAAGCGTACCGTCGAGCGCCGTGACGGTTCCGAAAACGTCGGCTTTGCGGCCTTTGGCTTGGACGAGATTAGTTTTGATGACGATAAACTAGATTTGAATAGGTGCTTGAACAAAGAGCACGGGGGGAGAAATGAGCGGAAATGACCTGATCTGCTCGGGTTGGTGCGCGATAATTGAGAACAAGCTGAGCCGTGACCCCGATTTTGTCGGGCAAATTGCTAATTGCCTAGAACGTCCCTGTTAACACGAATCAAGATCCGAAGTAACACACGGGTGCTCACGGTCCTAGCCAGTGTCTCATCCAAGAGTGTCGCCAGCAACCCTCCATGGATGATTCCATCATGACCGCACAAACCCCTACCGAGATGCACAAACACAACGCTCTCACTCTCATCTCCCCTGGCCCTCACAAGTGGCGGCAATGCGAGCTTCCCAGGACCTCGGAGGGTCCCGGATGTCAAGCTGTTCACTCTTCTTTCCTCCGGGAAGTCCTGATATGGCCGCACCTCGTACCATTCTTCTCGGTCCTCCCGTTGCCGCAGATTCTGTAGAAAAGGAAGACTCTGGAGCTTGGCTTCTAATTCTTCTGTGTACGCGATCGCTTCTGGAGAAGTGGGGTTTGAGGGGGGGCCAGGTGCCACTCGCGGAAACAGAAGGGTAAGTGTAGCAGGGGGGTATATGGAACCGAGGGTATAGGCAGCTACAGAGAATGTAGCAATGACAGATATCGTCGCGAGTGGTCGATGTGTCCACGAGGTCGGACTCGGAGGTGCTTGTGATTTGGTCGATTGAAAACGCGCAGACTTGGCTCTTGTTTGTCCGCGAAGCCAAGTGCAGGCATACCGGCGAAGAAGAGATGAGGGCATGGTGGATAGCGTTCAAGTCTAAAGGTAAGTCTAACGGATTCTATGAGGAACGACAAGAGAGAGCAGAGGAAAGAGGTTGAAATTTCGTCCGGCTACCGGTTACCACACTGCCGAAAATTGACCACAGGTATGTCTTGCGTGGTGACAGACGACAAGTGTTCGGAGAGCACAAACTATGCACGTAGCTAACGGATTGACGTCGACGGATCATGTGGAGACTCTACGTGGTTGCCGGTATTATAACGCACTCGTTGTAATTTATGTTTTAGCTAATGCCTTAATGGACGGATTTCTGTGTTTATAAAGTTATAAACACACATAGCCTAAAGTCCACCGAAAACATCATAGTAGTGGGATCAATCGTCTACCAAATTTTGACAAGGAATATTCAGCACAAGCCGAACACCAAGAAAACGTGGGAGATTTCCTGGAAGCTCAAGGCAATCGGAATGGTTCCTGTATTAGCCTTAGTCCAACACCACTCCCATCCGCACCGACGCATGCATACAAATACCCTTTTTGTCGTCAATCATACAGGTGGATACATCTAATATTTCAAATTCAGGAACAAGAGAGTTTGGCTCGTGCTCAATCTGAGTCGCTTATTGGGGTATCATACCCGAAGGAAACTTTCATGAAAACTGTTATGGCCTATTGCCTAGCATCCAAAAAGTCTAATTCAGTATGAACGAGAAGAAAGACAAGGACAGAAACGTACACAGCAGTAGGTGTTGGGTCTAGCAAAATTTGTATTGTAGATCGCCCATTCATCTGCAGTATCATTGAGGTAGACGTGATCATGGGAGAACATCACGAAGTGTGCGCTCTGTGATAGTACCATCTAGTCAATCGAGCCTTGTCCTAGCCTCGAAGATGTGACCTAGGGTGCACAACAGCATTTGACAACAGCGGGACCTGGTTGTTCAGCGGCTGGGCACGGGGAGGCGCTTCGGGAGCAGACAACAGCATAAGCATTGACATATGGGTAGCTGATGAAAGGATGCTAGAAACAAACATAAAAAAAATTGTCGCAGAAGTGACAAAAAAGAAAAGACGGTACAATTGGCAACGGCAATGCACAGGGAGAGTATGACATCACTTACGAGAGCAATTACCTACTCAACTAACTCAACTTCATATGGTACTAATATTTTGCTCTTGACCGATCTGATTGGATCTGCATCAGCAATGTCTGGGACCACTACATAACACTGCATAGCACTGCATAGCATCATAGCACCATAGCATGGTTCTTTGAATGCATAGAATTACATAGTACTCTGCTCTGGTTTCATAGCCTAGTATGTTAGCTATATAGAACTCCATAGTGCTCTGTAGTTAGTGCTGGTATACTATGCAGCACTATAGAGTGGAGCCCAATTTGGTAATACTGTAGGGTCTCATCTCAATTAGATTTATTGGTAATCAGATGATCGGGTCTTGATTAGATTAGAGATTAAACAAATAATAGATTATTGATGTGGCACTGCAATATTCTAACCAGTCATCAAACATGTCAATCAAGAACTACATAAAGGTCATTGCGAGTAGCCTGGTGGCTCGACTGATTGATGATCCTCCTGTGAAAGCCATCAACCAGGAGTTTCCAGCAAAAATAAAAGTAGTTTACATTCCCTTTTGAGCCCATTTGCAACAGTTGGCGATGAACTTCGGACCATGGTAGTTGTTGGATTTAACCTGGGCTATAAGATCTAGCATAGTGTTGTGGACCGGAGCGTAGACTTCGCCTTTGAAACTAATCTTCTTAAGTACGCCACTCTCCCACTCTTCAAGGCAGTTTTGAATCTAGAGGGTGCGAACTTATCGTAGACTCATATAACATTGCTGAGAATGAGATACATACACATGTCATAGCCAAGGCGACGGCATGTTCTGGAATTTCACTCTCAAAGTCCATGGGAAAGATACGAGCCAATGCATTGTCGTTCACATAGAAAAATTGAATTACAAGCTCTTTGATGCATGGATGTGCGAGGTTGTTTACTCGGCCCTAAAATGAGAGGAATCAGATTAACAGTCAGTCATGCATATAGAACTCACATTTTCATCACGACCATTTTGGAGATAGAGGCCACCTTGCAATAGATCTTTCACTCCCTGCCCAATCATTTCATACAGCCCCTCTTGATTGCCATGATCAAACAGAGGATCGAGAATGGATGCATACTTTGTTTGCACAATTTCACATGCCATGGTCTTCATTGTGCCTCGGTACGTGGCACATTCCTGAAAGACCTGTCAAATAGACTTAAATCTAATTGAGACGGAGCATAGTTGGTGGTTGCTCTTACTAAACCATCCATCTCCCGTGAGTGCTCATAACCTAAGGAGCATTAATCAGAATGTGGAGGGGGCGACTGGGTGGTGAGCGCACCATCTTCAACCTTCTTCCCCTTAGCATCGCACTCCACAAGGGCCTTCATGATACAATGTGTAGTGACATTCAAATCCCTCTCACACGTCGGGAAGGCTTGGAAAAGTGCAACATCACATTGCATCTTCTTTTTTGCACTTGTTTGAAGATCTTGCCAGCGGTTGGGGTAATATGTGAGTGTAGTTGACTTGACAGATCTATTTGATCGAGAGTTTCGGGGTAGACACTTCGGAACTTTGGTGGACGGCCCATCTGAAGAATCGTCATCTGAGGTATCAGCAGAAGCTTCTTCTGAAATTGCGGCCATGAGAAGTCATTCTGGATCAGGTGGTTGAACTGCAGGGTTTCGATGGAGGTGTTCTTGTAAGACATCATAGGTATTCTCTTCTTCGTTTGTGGCAACCTAGAAGAGGTGTTATCACTATGCTAATATAGACAGATAAGCTTACATGGTTCAGGTTGAAATATGGCTGTTGTTCTTTGGTATCAAGGTCTATACCCTGGTTCCCATGGTCAGTCGGAAGAGCCAGTTGAGTAGAGTGGTCATCGGCTGATAATATGGTTTTATTAGTAGATAAGAAGCACTCTCCAGAGATAATATGGCTTACTGTGTACAAGTTGCATTCCATCGTTATAGTCGTCTTCATGTGTGTATAGCAAATTGTCATCTATATTTTTATGATAAAAGCGTTCATCATAAGGATTTATAGGATTTATAGTGGAATGCAAGAGGTTATCGTCAACTACATGACCATCATCTGATTCGGCAGCAGTTGACTGGTGAGCATCTTCATCTTCAGACTCCTCATCATTTGGCGAATTTTTGCCACTGGTTGGAGTCGCTTGGCCCATGAACCTCAGTAAAAAAGGTTCGTCAGGTAATGTATGGTTTAGGTCATGCTAAGTCAGGTGTTAGTCCCAAAACACGGACTTTTAGTCTGATGTTTGTACAGCCTGACTTAGAGCATCAAGCGTGCCTTTGGCCCTTAGCAACCAAGATCAATTTCTCAGAACTCAAGTCAAAATTTCGCTAAGTCCACTTGCAGGCTGGAACTAGAAGAGTGTCCAGAGACAGTCACCATGGGAGAAGTATTGATTTTTTGTGTCATTTGGCTTCTATATTACTTTGTAAGCCTAATTAATACAGAAAGATTAGCTGAACTCAAGAAGGAAATGCATAATGTTATCATATTTTGGTTATATAGATATAGATATCTCAAGTAATGTAGGATAATATGGCTCAGTGGTATAGATGTTAAGATTGTGTGTGGTTATTGGGTTAGTACGAGGTCGCTGGTTCGAATCCGGGTATCTTCCTTTTTTCCCCTCTGTTAATTGCAATCTCCGTGAGAGATTTTTATGTTGCCACGACTGCAACCTGACCGGTGCCTGACCAGCGAAGTCAGGTGTTAGTCCAAAAACACGGACTTTTAGTCTTATATTTGTACAGCCTGACTTAACCCGACTTACACCATACGTTTACATGACCAATCTTTTTTACTGAGCATGAACTGGTAAGAATGAGACAGAGATGATGGGAGATGGCGTGAAGATGCTGTCGGCTGTGACACTGTAGGTGGATGGGTTGTTTCTATGTGATGTTTGCCCTGGGGCATGTTGATACTGTGAGGACTAGTGTTTCAAGGTTCAGTCCATAGGACCGTAGACCGAACTGGACCGAACCGCGGTCCATGCATCGGTCTGGTCCATTTTTCTGAAAAAGTGAGTAACCGAAACTGTGGTTTGGTTAACGGTTAACTTGTTTTGAAAACATTCGAAAACCGTTATAAAACCGGTTGTAACCGGTTGTAACCGGTCTTTTTACACTTAGATCATATACCTTATAATGTACATATTATATATAATAAACTAACGATGAAGGGGGAAGCCACACAAATTGGTGGGGCTTATATACGTTGCAGTAGTTGTACATATTTGTTTACAGTAAACAAACACATGATACGTGTTATTTGCATCATGCATTGATGTGTTTGCTTGCATCACGGTGTTTGTTTACAAAACCACCACCTCTGCCTGCACCCACCACCAACGACACGCACACCACCACCCAAACAAACCAATGCAAGGCAGGG
>QFEU01000143.1:0-11304 GCA_003316345.1 Tricholoma terreum | reverse complement strand
GGCCCCCCCCCTAATGTCTGGTTCAGGATTCACATCCCACCACCCCCTTGAAATATCCTCAAATTCCTGATGGCCACTATCCTGTGCATGACAAGAGGGCCTGGTGGATGACCACCTACACGCCAGTTAGATGGCCCCTGTTTGGTGGCCATGAGAGCAAGCTCTGCACTGCAAACCAGGGGTGATGCCTCCTCGGGGAAGAGTGCTTGTTTGGCATCACCTGACAGCAAATGCATCAGGAAAACCAAAGAAGTTCTTAATTTGTACTTAGAACACTTATTGCCAAATAAGTACAACTAAGTACAGAATAAGTTTAATTCATCAGAAGACCCTACAGTGTATCAACACCAGTTTGCACACAACTTTGAGTTGCCTCACTAGCTCCAAAGACAGCCAAAAATTGACAATTCTGAAAATACAGAATGCTCATAAAGTAGATTAGCTTGTATACTATGATTTTAGTTGATTTTATACTAATTGATTAAGCATGTTCATAGTGTAACAAAGAGGTCAAGTCAATTTTGACCAAAACAGCATATTTACACACCCATGGGAAATCTCATCTTTCAGCTTTCATCATCACCATCTGACAAATCTGACGACTTATCTGGCTCACCATCGCCTCCTGATGCCAGCTTTGGTTTCAGAGGACGTTTGGGCTTGGGAGGGAGGTCTTTGACATGGCTCCACATGTTGGCTGGCAGGGCTTGCTCCCAACGGTATACATTGACTGCATTCCGCATGGTTGCCTCCTTAATGCGGCTCTTATTCTAGTGTTTGACGCACTCCGAAAGTGCCTTATATGGCATATTGGACAATTAGAGCAAAGGAAGCCCAAGGCTGTGGTGTCGCCATGTGAGAAGATGGGGGAAATGAAGTAGCAACACGTCGTAATGTTGGCATCCTGTCTATCAACAAAGTCATGCATCTAGCTCACTCAATTCTGGACCTATTCATTTGGTGTTAGGAAGAAATATGTAGTAAAATATATAATCTTTCAATTGAATCAGGCCATTAGTACATATGGAGCATGTCAGGGGATACAAATTCCGGTGCAAAAGTTGGACTCCCTGTGAAATCAGCTGCATTAAGGGTAATGCCTATCACTACTCAGCAACACTTCGACGGATAGCTACAAAAATTTGCCAGAATATGGATATAAGGGGACTTTCATTGGAAAAAAATTCACAAGAAGATCAGACAAGATTTGAGCAAGTTTCTCTATTGGTGTGTAAAGTGACCTGGGTGTGCAAACTGGTGTCAGTACACTGTACTTGTGACAAGTATTTTTCACTTAATTTACACCTTAATGTGGCTTAATAGACACTTAAAACACTTAAATAAGGGCATTAAGCCAATACTATCACTTACCGAGTGTTTTACCACAGGTACTAGTATTTCACCACCACACTAATAACACTTTCTAAGCTCCAAAACATCTCCAATGATCTTCAAATTGACAATCTGAGAGGTTATAAGTATTAAGAACATTACCATGATTTCCCCCTGATTTTTGGTAGAGGTCAAGTTTGGTAAAAGCTATATTATTAGTTGTGAATCATATGTTTTTGGCACTGAGACATGAAAAGTGAACTGATGCTTCCCATTTTTTCAATCATAGTAACAACATATATCTACAATAGACTGAGAGTAGTTTTACCATTATCATAGAGCAGTTTGTGGTTTTCTGGCTCACTGTGACATTTCATCGACTGAATTCAAGTGCTGACAACTGTACTATTTTTGACACCTTCAATCTTCACAAAAACGGATTTCACCTCGTCAAATGCAATCCAAAAGGTCAGCCAGAAGGGTCCGATATTTTATTTGGGCCTCAAGGTACACCTACCTGTGTACCTCCTTTACAGAGGGTGGGAGCAGTGGGTGCGCAAAATTACACTAAGTGATTCTAAGAGATATCACCGAGAGAGAGTAAGTAACCCCAGAGAGGACAGAGCTAACAGAAGACCCTTATCTAGGAGAGAGCAAGAGGAATGCAGAGAGGTCCTGAAACAGAAATATCTCTGAATCTTGTCTCTTTCTAGGAGTAGGGGGTCTCAGTAGTGTCAGCACATGATGTGTGCAAGAAAAAATCCAGTGGGACCTTTTGATGCACGTGGTGCGGCAGTTTAGCGTGAACTGACTCCACACGTGGGGTAGAGAATATGAGAAGCATGCATGTGGGCAGAGAGTCATAGCGACAACATGTTCAAACCACTCGCCATTGGACTTGTGTAAACAGACTTTAAACTCGACCAATGTGCGAGGGTATGAGGGCTAAATTCTCACAGACGGGAGTGAACGAAATAGGACAAAAGACCACTTCGGCAACCCAAAAGGTCAGCCAGAAGGGTCCGATATTTTATTTGGGTCTCGAGGTACACCTAAGACCTATTAAGTTGGAAAAGAAGTGGGGGGTAATAGAAAAAGGGGTTTGCAGACAAGAGATGAGGCTGACAATGAGAGGAGTGAGGATACAAATACAGAGTCACAATGATGCAGTGTGCCACAGGTACAAATACATTAGGTTTGATAGAACAAATAAGTGAGATTCCAGTGGGGGTTCTGACATCGCGTGGGATGTTAAGGGGGGTGTAGTAAGGTCAAGCGTGGAGCATAGCCTGCAGAAGGACTGGGTGCTTGCGAATATAGATCTGCCATGTTGCGGAAGCCCATCGTCCAATAGCTTGGATGATGTGGGGAGCTACTCCGTTTTCCGCAAGAGACGTTGCACCTCCAGCACTCATTGACTGACCACCGACATCACTGTCAAAGAATCAGCAAAGATGTTTCATGAAGAAGGACCTGGTCGGGACGGTTCTGTTTGATCTCAGCCAAAGAGGAGAAGACAGGGGGAACAGAGTATCACAGGAGTGCAGGTAGTCCCAGAACAAGATGAGTGGATCACATTGGAAAGGGTTTGAGGCAAGGATGACAGTGTTTCCTTCGAAAAATCTGTCGGCCTTGTGGCCAGGCAAGAAAAATTGGAAGTTGGTGTCACTTAGGACAACAGAGTTGTGAGGGCTCAGTTTTCGAGGGTCTCGAAGTTCTGTGTCATCAGGCCAGGTGAGCTCCCCCAGTTGCATTAAAGCGAAGAATCCGATGGAAAGTTGGGCGCAGAAAAGAAGGTTGTCATAGGCAGGGTGGAGGGAGTGTGTGACACATACAGTACTGAGGTCTGCGATGGTGAGGGCCTGTTTGCGAACTGTGGGTGATCCTCGTAGGCGCTTGCACCCCTCCAAAGTGCAGTGGGCAAGGCGTGATTTTTGGGTGTCACAGATGTTGGGGAAATATGGTTCTAGCTGATGGCAAATGCCCGAGAGGTAGGTGTCAACCGAGTCTGGTTTGATGTGATAACACATGAAAACGGTGTAAAGGCTCAGTATGTCAGAAATTGGTTCGACCTCCATGTTGTGCATGCGAACGAAAGACAGATAAGAGTTGAGGGCAGATCCATAATTTTTCCACGTGCTGATATTGATGGCCTGCCCTAGAGTGATTGCATGCTCTCAGACCAGCCGCTCTTGCGACCATGGCTCCCGTTGTGGTTGCCAGGCGCAAATGTGAGATGTGATCATTTTTTTGCTGCCCCCATCATGTCAAAGTGAGGGGGTTGAAAGGGTGTGATGGAGAGTCCAGGCACCAACTCTGATGCTTTCTGAAACTCATAATGCGAGATCGTGTCTGCTACTACGTTTTGAACTCCTGGGACATGGAGTATGCGGACATCAAACTTGTTGCCCAAGAAGACATCCACGCAATGCCGTAAGAGTGGGTTAAATTTGGGAAGGCACCACAGGGTGTTGAAGATGTTCACCGTGTTCATGCTGTCAGTGCGGACAACAATCTTTGACAAACTGACTGCTGTGGTGCCTAGATTATTGATTGCTCCAGCCACTGCCAGGGCTTCAAAGTAGAAGATGATATCCCATGCCATATTTGTTGGCACGGGTGAGTAGAATCCTTGATGATGTGCAGGAAACCAGAAAGCCAGACCTGACTTGCACGCGTCACAGAAAATGGTTTCGTCTGCATCTTCGGCCCCCCATGAGACAGAGGAAAGGAGCCTGACCCCGAGAGAGTCACGAAGGTGAGATGCTGCCCAGGTAAGATCCTCGCGGATGGCATTGTTGACCCATATTTTTATGTGAGGCTTGTCCTTCCCAGAAATCTTAGGATAGAAACTGTTGAGTGCTGGATGGATCATGGGAAAAACGTTGAAACTCCAATTCAACCACCCTGTGAGTTGTTGCCATCTCCGCAGAGTCCGTGAAGTTCCCTTTTTTTCCTTGGACCATGCAGTAAAGTTTCAGAGCTCCTCTAAGAGATTGTGAAGCCCTTGCTTGGGGAGTGTGAGGGTCAAGCTGTTCACGTTCACTTCAATTCCAATGACGGTGAGTTTGTCTCCGAATAGTTGTTTGTGTGGCTCATGCGGGATGCTCAGTTCATCCCATAGGGACAGAAGCTTTACCTGACCTGCTGGCATGTTCTTTCTGTAACGGGGATACCATGTCACATTTCCATACTTGTCGATACCGAAAGAGTCATCCATGTACGTCCACACGTCAGGGATCATCCTTACGTTCTTGGCAATCCAAGTCACTAGTCCATTGAAAGAGATGAATATGCCAGCTGAACCCCGTCCTCCGAAGCAGTTATTGTGATCGACATGCCGCTCTCCATCGACTGTTACTATCTGCTTGAGTTGCCATAAGGGGTGCATGGGAAGCAAGCGGTATGCTTCAGACACATCAGATTTGAAGATAACAAAAGACCCATTAGGTTTCGTGTGGTGTCTTGCAAGTAGGCCGGCTCCAAGATGCCTCATGTTGTCCAAGGGGAAGCCTTTGATATCCTCCTGTTCAATCATAGTGTTAGGAGCAAATAGTCCTGCGCTCTGGTTGATCACCATATGCAACTTGTCAGTGTGGTGTTTTGGGACAGTGTGAATTGGCGATGCGTGCATTCCTGGATAGAGGTCTTGTCCAAATGATTGAGAGAATCTCCCCTTTGAGCATTCCTTGTCTCATTGCGCTCACAAGAAATCCCTTTCTGCTGCATCTCTTGGCATCCCTAACAAAGCATCTACAATGGACGGATAAGTTTCATGATGCATATTCGCCCATGGCCAAAAACCCTCTCGTAGACCTTGACAGACTGAGTTAACAAAAGGGCAGTTGGGATGAGATTGGAGTAACCATTTGAAGTGGTCTACATTGATAGGCGTGATAATTTTGAATAGATTAGGATTTTTTGCTATTGTTTCCATCGCTCCGACATTGGATAGTTCATGCACAGATACTGACGGAAGTGGCTTTGCCTGTTCTGTCCAGACCGCCAGGCAGAAAGGCAAAACCATTGAGTCCCCATTGTTGTGTTGTTCATGATCCCATAAATTGTATCTGAGGTACTTTGGTCACATCCCATAGAGCATGTCAGACCTGCTGAGGGCAGTTGTTGTGCCCATGTCCTGGCTGCTTGCACCTGAGGCAGGCATGCCTGTAGCAGCACAAATTTGCCATGCTGCGACATCCTCCACTACTGTTAAACCATTTGCAGATTTCCGAAGATTGTTCTCTGGTTCGCTGATCACTGGTTCCAGATCGCATGCTTGAACCCCCTTGGATTCCATCAGGGAGGAGGTAAGCAGAGTACAAGTAAGTGAAACGGTCTTGATCGGTGAGTACGACTGACTGGCCTCCCCCCACCATGGCTCGGACAGCTCTGTCAAAGGCAATGAGTTTATGGTGTGAGTTGATGTGTTTCGCAGAGAACTCGGTGGCCATGTAGTCTCCCCACTGGCGTAACTCTTTGGCTCAGTGTGGGAAGACATACAAGGTCGCTTTTGACCCGGTGTGCCAGGCAACAGTCCAATCGCCGCTCGTTTGGACCTTTCGAGCCGGATCTGATTTTCCAAGAGAAATTTCTGTTGTTCTGATGCGTCCCACATTCTCCTTAGGAGGGGCAATGTGGTGGAGGTTGCTGAAGATGGCATCAAGGTTGATGGCTTCACCTTTGAAGATGTGCTTCCACTCGGACTCTGGGATCTCCTGAGGGGCAGAGGACGCTCTCCTGATCTCTCGTTCAGCAAAAGCGAGGTCCTTTTGAATGGTCGCAAGAGTCTCCCTGGTGAGTTTTCTGCTCCCATCCAACTCCCTAGATTGAGCTTCAACCTCGGCTGCGTACCAAGGCAGCTGGGACTGGTAGATTCGCTTCTTCTTGTTGGACTCGCCTTCCCCTCCCCCAGTAGTACGTGATTCACTTCCCGAGCTAGCGGAACTTGACACACTTCATCTTCACTGTTTGTGGAGAAAGTCTCTTCTGATTTCTTGTAAGAGTTGCTCAGCCTCTCCAGCAGCATCAGCGTCCCCATCTCCTGTGCTCTCAGGGTTTCTGGCAGTGTTCCCTCCAGGTTTGTCTCGCTGGCTCTCTCCATCTGCATGCCTTCCTCACTGTTCAGCTCCCTTATGCTTTGACGCGATGATGTCGACGTAAAGGGAGTACTGTTCAAGTGTGGCCTTTCAGACTGATTCGGTGACGTTAGCTTCGTGCAAGACTCGTAGAATTTGATAGAGGGTTTCCATCCGTGAGGTCCTGTCCTCTCTGAAGTCCCTGATGAGCAAGTCCATCCTTGAGACGAGACTGGCTCTGAAAGGGTCTTCCTCCGATTCTGTGATGTCGGGAGGCATGGAGTTGGATTGGACTTGTGGTCCTGTTGAAACAGGAATGGATGATCCTCCAGACGTTGCAGAAGTGAGAGTTTGACTTGAGGATCCTCCAAGCACTTCAGTGGTGTTTGTTTGTCCAGGTCCTTCTTCATTTTGACTAGTTCCTTCGACAGTTGTTGATTGTCCAAAAAAGGCAGCATGGCTTTCACTTGACATGTGAGGTACGATGAGATGAATTGCGCAAAATTACACTAAGTGATTCTAAGAGATATCACCGAGAGAGAGTAAATAACCCCAGAGAGGACAGAGCTAACAAAAGACCCTTACCTAGGAGAGAGCAAGAGGAATGCAGAGAGGTCCTGAAACAGGAATGTCTCTGAATCTCGTCTCTTCCTAGGAGTAGGGGTCTCAGTAGTGTCAGCACATGACATGTGCAAGAAAAAATCCAGCAGGACCTTTTGATGCACACGGTGCGGCGGTTCAGCGTGAACTGACTCCACACGTGGGGTAGAGGATATGAGAAGCGTGCACGCGGGCAGAGAGTCATAGCGACGACATGTTCAAACCACTCGCCATTGGACTTGCGTAAACGGACTTTAAACTCGACAAATGCCAACGTCGGATCACAGAATTCTGCCATCAACAGCATTACTTTTGTGTGACATGGTGGTGAAAGACTAGGTACTTTTTGACATGGGGGTTCATCGTTGCTTCATCCTCACCATTCATTGAGATAATTAGATTTTCGGGAAGCCATGAACCCCATCTTTTTAACCATGTATGCCATCAGTATAATTTTGTAGTCGATGTGGTGTAATTTAGTGATCAGTAAATCATGGTGAAACACTCGGTAAGTGATAGTAAGTCTGCTAAACTGAATAAGAACTTTTTTTATTTTCCTGATGTGGCCGCTGATGGCCGCTTAGTCATCCGATCACTCTCAAATCAACTGGAATATTCAATTTATGTTTCAAGTCCAGCCGCCACGATGAATCACGGTCGTCGCCGTTCGATGCGTAACAACCTCCAAAAGTCGCCCGAGCCTTCACCGCTGTCAACACGCTCAGCTACACCCAGCATGCTCGACGTGTATGACACAGAGCCATCCCATTCTTCGGAAGATTCGTGTCCAGCTTGTAAGGATGGCGCAACACACTCCTTTAATGCCTTCGACAAGGAAAACTGGATAAGATGTGACATCTGCAAAGTTTGGTATCATTGGAGATGTGCAGGCGATGGTAGTGATGTTGAGGCCCTTGATAAATGGTCGGTTTGGCTTGGTTTTACTGAAACACAATCGGCTTTGAGCTGGTCTTGCGTAATAGGTATTGCAAGCCTTGCCTCGAGGTGGATCCTACGCGAGTGATCACGTTCAAAGCTCCTGCACGTAAATCAACTAGGAAGCGAGCACGACGAGATTACGCGAATTTGAATTCCGGCCAAAGCTCAGATCCTAACCGGTGGATGCGGACTCTTGAGGGAAAGACGATCAAGGATGACCCTTTTCAACGACTGAACGGAAACGTCGTTGGTTTGGAGTGGTTGGCGGAAGACGAAAGTGCCATGAAGGAACCTTTTGTGATAGATAGCCCTGACGGCCTGGGTATGAAGATGCCTCCAACTGACTTTACTGTCGACGATGTTGTTCAACTTATTGGAGATGACGCCCCTGTCGAAGTCATCGGTTTGTCGTTTATTGTTTCAGAGCTTCCCTGAACTGACATCGAGTCCAGATGTTGCATCGCAGTCGACGTCTCCGGGCTGGACATTGCGAAAATGGTGTGATTACTATAATCTCGAGCCTACAGCACGCGAGAAAATATGTAATGTTATATCCCTGGAGGTTTCTGGTACCAAGTTGTCAGATATGATATTGCCTCCTCGGCTGGTAAGAGAACTGGATTGGGTCGAAAATTACTGGCCAAGTACGAGGAAGGGGAAAGGCCATGCTTACCCGAAAGTGCAGCTGTACTGCCTTATGGGCGTCGCGACAGCGTGGACGGTAGGTGATCAGCTTAAAGTTACCCGCGTATCTGACGCTCGGCAGGACTGGCACATTGATTTTGCTGGCTCATCTGTTTACTATCATATTCTAAGCGGTTCTAAAGTTTGACCTCCTCTACCCCTCTGTTCGGGATACTCATGACCATGAACACAGATCTTCTACTTCATCCGGCCAACATCGGAGAATCTGGCTGCATATGAACGATGGTCTGGCACAGAGCTTCAATACCATTCTTGGCTAGGTGATATGGTAGACGAGGTCTTCAAGGTTGAGTTGACCCAAGGCAACACCATGATCATTCCTTCCGGCTGGATACATGCAGTTGTGAGTCTGTAATCTTATTTTTAGTAATGATTGTATATCCTCATGGATGACCCAGTACACCCCTGTGGACACATTGGTTTTTGGTGGAAACTTTCTTCACTCTTATAATGTGGCGACGCGTAAGTTACCATCTCGTTTGCGTGGTCTTTCTGATCTTGCTGGACAGAACTTCGAGTTCGAGACATTGAAATTGCGACAGAGGTACCAAAGAAATTTAGATTTCCTCTGTTTTCCAAGTGGGCAGTTCATTAATCGTAGTCCTGGCTTCCTCGATTGTTAACAGTCACTCTCAGGCTTTGCTGGTACGTGGGCGACAAGTTCCTGCGTGACCTGAAGTCTAACAGCGTGACGTTTTCAACTCGGGTTCTTGTGTCGATGCTGGCACTGGCTGAGTTCTTGGTTTCCGAGGCGAGGGTACTTGAGCGCGGGGGGGAGCAAGCCAAGAGAGAAGTTAAGGACCAAATTCCGTCTGAGCGCATCAAAGATGCACCTGCCATGGCAAGAGAATTGAGGTGGCGTTTGAAATCGGCGGCAGGATACTCCAGCGATGATGACCGACCGCAAGGTCCTCGCAAAGGAAAAGAGGGCATAAATGGTAATAAACGTAAGCGTATTGATTTGGGCAGCTCAGAACCAGGGCCCTTCAGAAATTATATGCCTAAGAGGTGGGATAGAGTGGTGGAAGAGATGGCAGATGATGAAACGGTCAGGATGAGAGTGAAAGCACCGGGGAATGAAGAGGATTGGAAGGAACAATGGGGTGGATGGAACAAGGACGAAGATGGAGATGGAGATGGAGTGGAGGTGCGGCGCCAGCGAGACATTGTTGTGAAGGTGCGGAGAACTCTGAGGGGAGTGGAACGACAGCGGATTGAACGAGTAGTCGAAGAATGGTTATGGGACTCTCAGGACCATTAGGACTACAAGTAACATTAGTAACTGTGGGAAAACAACATCTGTTCATCCTGCTGCCACAAACAGCGACCTGAATTCGATGAATTCCACCGACCATCGTGCACGACCATCTTCTCCTTCTCGTCAATCCCATCGTACAACCAGTCGACGCCATGCGTTGCATGCTGATAGTCAGTTCTCTTGGGCGGACGTAGATCAGCTCCATGACCTTAGACCCCCACCTCGTGAGCATCCATCACAATCCTTGCTGTTAGCCTTTAAGACCCCCCTTTTCTCCCAGCCCTGGCAATGACACAACATAATAATCGTTCCGTCCCCTCGTTACCTTCCGAACTCCCTCCTCAATACACTGAATCACCCACGCCATGGCACTCAGGGCCGCAATTTGATCCCACAGCTGCCCTTGACGAGTTCTCAGCCCTACGCGTCAGTGATCCAGTGTCCGATGTTATGGGTACCAACTTTGATCCCATCGCTCGCACTTGTTCACCGATGTCGACACGATCGATGCAGAACACATCACACATCCCTCGGTCAAGGAAGGTGGCAACTCTTCCACATGTATCATATCCCACAGAAAGCCCTCTTGGCGACGATGTTTCTTTCTACTCCGCAGAACGTCACAACGCTCAGCGTAGCAATTTCAATGACTCCGAGCGAACGAGCATGTATTCTTATGAGGAGCCATCCAATGGATATAGTTCTCCGGACAGCATGGGTTTTCCATCCACTCACAGCCAAAGCCACTCACAGCCATCTTGGCAAGCCCATGATGATTACAATCCTCTCTACGCCGCCGCTTCAAATGTTCTTGGGATGGGACCCCCTCCAAGCCTTCCCTCGTCTGGCACTCCTTCAGTTCATGTACCCACAGTTCACACCTCTTTTCGCAATAGCCAGACCTCCCTGAACTCGAGTCAGTCGGGTCTCCATGCTGGACCTTCAGGCCATGGCATTGATCAACCTTCATCGGTCTCCCCTCAACAAATCCCCGATGCAGCCTACCCATCAGATACAGGAGAGTTTGAGTCTCTGCCATCTTTACAGCGCACTGGAACATCAGCTTCCGTAAAGTTGACGTCGCACAAGAGCAAGGCGGTGGATTTAAGCGCGCCGCCTTACACAAAGGAATATATTGATCAGTATCGCCAACGTATAAAGGCTGACCCCGACCCTGAAGCGCATTTCTTGTACGCAAAATATCTTATCGATGCTGCCAAGAAGATTAGGTCCACGGCCAAAGATCAACGCGCTGCCAAGAAGTACAGTGAAGTGCTCGTTGGCGAATCTCTTAAGGTCATTCGGCGTCTAGCCACGCAAGGAGAAGCGTATGATGAAGCCCAGTTTTTCTTGGCTAATTGTTATGGGACGGGAGCCCTCGGACTTCAAGTT
>QFEU01000141.1:0-21039 GCA_003316345.1 Tricholoma terreum | reverse complement strand
CTCCCGACCTCACTAATCGTGTTGGACGACAGAGGGACGCAGAACGGCAAACGTGTCCAGGTTAGTCTGTTGTCTCTCTTCTGGAACATATCTAATCTCATACATCAAGGCTAACCTGGGGGCAAAAAACCATGCGGTAATTATGCCAGATGGTGAGTTCTTAAAGCTTGTGATCCCGCGGCGTGGTCGTTTGACGTCCCTTTGTTCAGCTAATAAAAATCTCGCGTTGAACTCCATTGTGGGCGCTGCTTTTGGAGGTTCGTATAGTTCCTAGTCATATCTTGGTTTCTGACTGGTTTTCTTACAGCGGCAGGGCAACGTTGCATGGCGCTATCAGTTGGTGAGCAGATGACGAAGCCTCTTATCAATTGTTTAAATCAACATTTGTCAAAGCCGTCCTTATTGGAGATGCCCAGTCATGGCTTCCCGAACTCATTGATCGTGCGCAGAAGTTAAAGGTTAACGGTGGCTTTGAACCAGGCGCAGACCTGTCCGTTATTCGTTTAACATCCACTGAGCTCTGCTGACAAGTTGTTCAGCGGCCCACTGATCTCTCCTGTTGCAAAAGAGAGAGTATCTGGTTTGATCGCCTCCGCTGACACAGAGGGCGGCAAAACCCTTCTCGATGGACGAGGACTTCAGATTCCAGGCTATCCAAATGGCAATTTCATTGGCCCGACCATCATTGAGGCTGGAATCCAAATGAAATGTTATAAGTATGTAGTCTTATCGTCACATTAAGCACATATCCTCACTTTACATAGGGAAGAGATCTTCGGACCCGTTTTGATCGTTCTCAAGGCTGATACGCTTGACGATGCGATTGAAATAATCAACAACAATAGATATGGTAATGGCACTGCCATTTTTACGCAATCTGGGGCTACGGCTCGTAAATTTGAGAATGACGTGAATGTGGGTCAAGTTGGGATCAATGTACCCATCCCAGTTCCATTGCCTATGTTCGCCTGGAGCGGCAACAAGGTGAGTAATAAGTAGGTGAACACACTGTTACCATGACGCATTGAATATGATTTTCAGGGAAGCTTCCTTGGTGACATCGCTTTCTATGGCAAGAGGTAAGATTGTTCCATTGTTCAAAACACAACATACGCATCTCACTATCCATCTCTTTCGTTAAGTGGGCTCAACTTCTACACTCAGAATAAGGTATTTGTCCTGTCAGAACCTAACTGTTCAGTCATTCATCTACCTTTCCAGACCACGACAAGCCTGTGGCGTGCCGAAGACGCTATAGATACCCGTGCTTCGGTGAATATGCCTACCCACCGCTAGGCTTTTTTTGCATAGCATACGGATCTTTTGCGCAGCTCTGTATCAAAATCGAATTCTAGCTTCTATTACCGTATACGGGTGCGAAAGGGTATAACGAATTATTTCCCAACCACCTGGTCTAAGAATGCATTCGAGAGTAGCGTACACTGTTCAAACACCCGCTCAAAACCATTCTGAATGCTACTGTCAGCTTGTGTCAGCGGGCGGGAGTGAAGGAACATACAATTCCACCGTAGTAAGGATCCGGTATGGGTTTGTGGTCTAGATACGAGCCCCATAGACGAACATCGGCAGTTGCATCGCGGGGCTTCTTGTCCAACAAGTTCTGCAGGTTGCTCTCATCAGCAGCAAGAATGTGCGTGAATTGTTTAAAATCCGAGGCGGTAACTTGTCGTGCGGTGCGTAAAACAGGAATGCCGTGCTGAAGGACCGACCAGATTCACCCCGAGTTCCTCTTTAGAATAAGTAAATTCCAACCTTTTTACAAGTCGCTACAGTTCTAGTTTGGGTCATTGTGATGCCCATAGTAAAGATCACCTGCAGATCTTACCGGTCGTCTGGATCTTCGCCTTGGTGATACCCAGCGGTACCGCAACTATCTACAGTTATATCTAAGCCACGTTTCTTTGCAACGTCTCTCAGGACGGCTTCGCCCATGGGCGATCTACATATGTTTCCTGGCGAGAGAGTATAAACAACTAATCCATCCAGACCATGATGTGAACTTGTACCTAAACATACAACAAGAACTTTGATCGAAGATGTGTTGGAATCTGCCATAGGTGAAGTCGAAATTTGATGGCGATATCGTGCACGGCGACCTCAAGGTGACCTATGTAGAGAACCAGCGAGTCTTGAACGAGTCAAGCGACCAAGTCGAATGGGCCGGCACGTGGAACCGAACATCTGTGTTCAAGTTGCCAACTTTCACGCGTTTCACGACTCGGATTGATGAATTGGACTTGACTGTGTCCTATCGAGTATTACAGTTTCTCCACAATGCCCTCCCCGCCCATATCAGTATACTTGACCACCATTGCGTCCCAACCAGCTCTGAGACAGCGACAAGGTTGTTGCGGTCTGCCAAAATCCAGGAGACTGCTCTAATAACCTCGTTATCCAGAATACTTGTTACGTATTCTCCAAGCCAAGAAAATACCCTTCACATCCTACGATCTTGCCTCGGATGAATCAGCCAAGAGCCTCTGGAAGAGAAAGGCTCCACCAGGTATTAATTGCCTGCACTATAGCCTCGGTTCATACGACCACTGAATGTAAGGAGTGTAGCCCAACAGCAGCTCCCAGGCATCCTCGTGGGCGGTCAGTATCCTGGTGTATGTTTCTCATCAAATCATGCATCTACAGAACTAAAGGATGGGGTCCGTAACAGTCATTTTCGGATTTGTGAGTTTTCCAGTTTCCCGCCAAACACCTTCCAATTTCTTGGAGTCAGCGAAGACGCAGTGGAATACGATGAGTTGGATGTTTTCCTACGCCTGAAAGAGTCGTATACTGTGGATGAAGACCGTCCGACACCACCTGTGCAACCAGTCGGGGTTCCGGGCGCTGCCTCTCCCTTGCAGATGACCCCAGATCACCTCAAACACAAGATGTTTGCGCAATCTTCATCTCCGTTGAAGGGAAAGGGCTCTAGCATCCCAGCAAATAAGCGGGAAAACGAGTTTGATGTCAGCACAGAACTAGAGGGCTTCGGGCTGCAAGGGGTCAAAGCGACGGACGATGACCTCAGAGCTCTGGTGGAGGAACTGGGGCTTGATGGAGACGAGGCGGGTGATTTGGTTAAAGGACTAAGCAGCAGTGTCCAACCAGTGGATGGGGCGGACAGTTCGGTTACAAAGAGTGACACGCGTCAAGAGAAGTCTTCCAAAGAGGAGACGCAATACCAACGGTACTGATCGCACCGCACACGAATAGTACACCGAATTCAATTAAACCCATTCATACAAAGTACACCATCCGCAATGCCTAAGTAGTCATTGTATGAAGTGGCAGAGCAACACCAGAATCGCTCTCCATTCGCCACCAAAAAACGCTTCTAACGATGTTGCCATTTCAATTCCATATTGACAAGAGCGAGACAGAGACGACGATCGGCTGGTGTCCGTTGAGTTGCATCAGAGGAGCTACGAAAGAGTATCAATTACGGAATTGGTCTACATTGGTGCATCCGCCATCAAACGCTCCCGTGGTAGTACTCGAGGGGTGAGAGTTGAGGAATCATGACTCGGAGTCGGAAAGTCCCTGATAGGATCTAGATCGACGTCGTCGAAGTGGGTCTGGTTTGACGTTGGTTGGCGATATCACGCTCGTTGAGGGCACCCTTTTGAATTCCTGCAAAAATGTTGTTAGTTGTCAAGAAGACAAATGCGTACAACTCACTGCTGCTCTGCTAGTGCTTCTGCTTTGTTTTGTTCTCCGTCGCTTCACAGAAGGCTTTTCATCGTTTTCTGGGCTAGAAGGGCGGGAGCGGATGAACTGTGGTCTGGTTGATGAATAATCATCTTCAGAGCTGTCGAGAGTGCTGTCGAAGCTCTGGCGCATTACAATGGGTAGTATGCATGCTCCCAATATCGACGAGACGATAATAAGGAATGATGCGGCTGATATGGATGCGAATACAATCGGGAAACGGGATACGAGACCACTACAGAACATAAGACACAGTTCTATCATCTTGATACAATCAAGACTCACCGAATGCCATGATGGATAACAAGACCCCGGATTGACGATGATACGATGCTTATTTCGCGCCCTTCGCCTTTCCCCAAGCTTGTCCAACGATCGCGACGCCCAATTTCCACAATTGCAACAACATTCGACGTTCCCGGGATAAAGGACGGGATCATTGGTACGGTAAGACTGAGCGTCCTTGGTTGTCGGAAAAATAAGTATTGTGGGGGAAACGCGATAGTCTGTAATCGTTGTTAACGATAAATTGCTTGCACTGCGACAACGGCTCACAGGACGTCGAACGGAAGCTAAAGTCTTGTTTGAAGGCGTGGTCAAGGTCAAGGAGGTCATGAAATTTCCGAGAGCATAATTGGATTCAGTAGCAGGGATGGTCAGACGAAGGGAGACATCATAACGTTGAAGAGGAACTAATGTTGGCAGCGATACAGACGCGTATGGTGACACGCCGTCACTGTCCGTTGTTCAGTCTGGTCTGGTCAACTGAGGACAAGGAAAGAACACACCCAAACTGCAGATGAATCGGGGTCTCCCAGTCAACTGCAACACTCTTCCAGACAATAAAGCCTGCGGAAGCAGACAATAGGATAACAAGAGGTATGAAAAGAACACAGACAAGGACAGGAATTATCTGAGGTGCGTAAGGTCGAAGAATTGCAAATGTAGTGGAGAAAAGTGATTGCAAGAAATGGAGAGGAACATGGGCAGCACTCGATATCAATTGGAAGGCTCCATTGCCTTGACCGTCCGTATGGGTTCCTGCGTTTTGGTTGGCGCCGGAGCGCGCAACTTTCAAGCTCATCGTTGCTGTTGGACGACCTTATTTATGTAATACAGCCTCAGGCCTCTCATGCCCTCCAACATCACTGGCAACATCAGAGATCTCCTAGGTCTTCACCCACACTCAGAAATCTTATCCAAATACATTGCTTCACTGGCAGCAGTCGTTTCTAACCCAGACGCTACAAGTCCTGAGGTTAAATCGTATCCAGATGCTGTTTACCAAAACTATTTTGCACTTGGCTTAAGTCTCCTCTTCGTTCCATTACCCGGGACTAAACTTCCTCAGCTGGACAACAACCAACTGGTTTTGGACAGTATCAATCTCTATAACATCCTATCACAGAACACGCCCTCTCGTATATCAGAGCTGGCATTTTCAACATATCCTTGCCTGCCACTTGAGCTGGCCATCACACCCGAAATCAAGGATCCGCACAATAAACCGTTGACACGTCCTTCAAATATAGAAATTAGACGGGAGTCGACCGGAAAGGATTTTGTTCTCTGTCTAGGGGAGCCCACTCGTAAGGGTGGAGGTGCTGGGCCATCATCGGGATCTATTGGGATATGGTGCGAATGGTCGCAGGATGGGGTAATGGTAGAGTTTGGAGGGAATGAGGCAAGGGGGCCTCAGGCTTGGGAGAGGGGGAAAGATGCGATCTGGAAAGTGATTACGCTGTTCTCGGTGTCCTAGTGAATAAGCCAGCACCGAACGGGTTTTGAGGTAGCTTGACGCTTCATCACCTGCCAAATGCACATCTGACTACGGAATTCCTTCTCGAGTTCCCATCAGCTAATCCCCAGCTCCACTGTGCGAACGTAGCGTATACTCCAAATAGCTTGAGTGATATCATAGCTGCCAATCCATGGAGCGCTTATGATTGGCTACGACAGTCAGAGCTATAATCCACCACGCAACTTCTGATCTCTTTCTATCTCTTTCTTACCATGGCTGTTCCTGAATCATTTATCACTCTCGACTTCACCGGAAAGTTTACCATGGTACGTAACACCCTTCGCGCCTTGTGTTTACATTCATGAAAAACATCCTCAGAACAAGACCCTCAGTGATGATCCTGACGAGATCCTCCGATTACAAGGAGTGCCTTGGTGGAAACGAAAAACGATTGGTCTTGGCACTGTTACTCTTTCGGTCAGGCACTACAAAGATGACGCGGAAGTGGAGCACATCGATGTCGAGCAGACGCTGACAGGCGGTATACCTGGGACCACAGAAACGAGGATCCTGACTTGGAAAGAAAAATCCGGCGAGGATCATGTGTTCGGCCCCTACATTGGAAAGTCCAGGCGTATCAATGTCGATTCGGAAGAGCTGGTGCCCTTTTTGAAGGAGGGCTGGACCGAGGACACTGTTAAGCATGGGCTTGTGCAGTCACATGTCCGGAGCGACACACCGAAGAGTGGAACGACTTGGATCGCAAATCAGGTGCGTGGAACCGCAAGATTTGATTTACATGCCTCAATTGACGTCGGAGTCCGCAAGACTTGGGGCATACAAGTGATCGATAACCTGCGTAGATACGTCAGACATGTCAAGTTCACTGGGCCAGGAGGTGAAGATATCCAAGCCCATCTCATTTACGATTACTGTGGGTGTTACTAGTTGGGTGTTATTTGATATAATCTGATTATAGCTGATTATCCTGCAGTAGAACCACTAGTCTGATACCGATATGAGATCGGATGAATGTCATTCCTGACTAATTGATATCGCAACGGATCTGATCAATATACTATGGTCCACATGGCAATCAAAATACCAAGACGCACACCGTACATATGTCAGCCGTTTTATTTTAAGCGTCAAATAACCAGCACGGTCAAGCTGCGGAATCCATGAAGTTGATGGCAGCTTACTGCGACACATCGTGAGGGACGTTGTACTACTCATGCAGGCCAGCACAAGCTCCATCTCAACGTTGCATCGGGTCCAGACCTTTGTATCTCTTAGTGGTGCGAAAACGAACTCGGGCAGAGGCTTTCAGCCTGAAGAGTATGAATTTGCGGCCGCCGAGGCAGCAGCATCTCACCGTGACGATTCTTGGCTAGGCCGTTTCTTCGAAAGATTCGGGTCCAAGCACCCTGGATGGTATAGCAGGGCTATCCGGACCATGGCGTATTGGAGAGGTCCTCGCCCCAAGGCTGAACTACCAGGTCTGTGAGCATCCCTTGCAGCCATACCATGTAGTTGAATATTATTTTTGAAGAACCCAACCCGTTGTTGGACGTTGAGTTGAAGCTTCGAAGTCAGCATGTGACTTTACCCCTCGAATCAAGTCTGATCAGACTGACTCACCCCCTGACGAATCCCCGGCTTCTTCTCGTCCTTGGGGCAGCATACATCACAGGCTTTGCATTTTTTTCGCGCGCACAATCCTTTCTTACGCCCCCATCTTCATGGATTGGTTGTACTTCGGTGTACTGGTCCGCCAATGATGGCTGCGGTCTTAACGGAGAGTTCTGTGAACCATTTACTAATTCTACGTTCGACTTCCGTTGTCCTGCACAATGTGATATCGTCACGCTGATTAACCCTCGAACGGTTGGAGCACAGCAGGTAGTATACGAGCCTCTTATTGTGGGTGGGGGAGACGTGAATCACACATATAGAGGAGACACTTTTATTTGTGCTGCTGCTAATCAAGCGTGAGTGATATTCAGCAATGCGAGCGTGTTTGATCTCTTACTCTCACGTCTCCACTCTAGCGGTCTGACTAGCAACGCTAAAGGTGGATGCGGGTCACTGGAGCTTATTGGAAACTTCACTGATTTCCTCCCAACAACTGCAAATGGACTTGATTCTATTGGTTTCCCAACAGTATTTCCTCTCTCCTTCAGATTTCTTCAGTCAACACCTCTCACCCATTGTAATGATCTCCGTGATGAAGCACTTGCCTTCAACGTCCTCATCACTTGGATTCTCTTTGTCATTCTCAAGCCCAAACCAATCGTGCTATACTGGTGCATTGTGTGCATAGGATATTGGCATGTCGCACTATTTTCACAACCACAAGGACCGCCTCCACTTCTTGATGTTGCATTTGGCGCGTTTTTACCAGCGCTATTTGTTGCGTACGCTTTCTGGCGACTAGCTTTCCGCTTCACTCTCCCGGCATTTTCCAAAGCTCCTCTAGAAGCGGCAGTTTGGTACCTAGCGCCATTCTGGGCTGGAGTACTCACCAACCTAACAACCGATAAGATACCAATCAGTAGTCTTACGGCTTCGGCCCTCGAGCAACCTGGCGCTATCCCTGCACTTGTTATCATCATCGTTATTGTAGCGATCATGGTAATAAACCAAATCAGAGTTATTCGTAAAACTGGTTGGCTTCCATTTTATGCTGGGTGGTACATGCTTGGAGGTTTGATCACTCTAGTGATATCGCAGTTACCAGGCCTGGAGCTTCGGTTACACCATTACATCCTATCAATGGTCCTTATGCCTGGAACTGCGTTCCCCACAAGACCATCTGCTATCTACCAAGGCTTCTTACTGGGCATGTTCCTGAATGGAGTTGCAGCTTTTGGATTTGATTCGATTTTGCAGACAGCTGCTGACGTGCGTTCTGATGTAGCCTCTATGTGCCAGATGATGATGATGTTCTCTACATAGCTTGTTCAAGACGCGCCAATGGGGACGTTGTTGCCAACGTTCTTGACAAACTCGTCGACATACAATGCCTCCATCCCTTTTGTGAATCAGACGATTGCATGGGATGCACTACCAGATGGGTGGGATGGTTTCGCTCTCCTGGTGGATGATGTGGAGAGATATACTGGAACTGCACTCAGCTTTTCGCTTGCTGCTTTCGACGTTTCATTGCCCCATTTCTTCAGGCTGGCAGTATGTGCTTTCATACTTGTATTTTGTACGCGCATCTCACTTGGGAATAGTTAACATCAGGAGCCACAGCGGGAGATTTTACAATGGCCGCAGTATTATGGCCAAATGGTACATGGATAGACCCACCTCCAGGACCTTCGTGAAATACATCGTTGTGCTTGGCCCATTTCTACATATAAGGGCCGCTTATCTTGCAACGTATAAAATATTATCGCTGCTTGAAACACTCGGGAACAGTTGGTATGTTATCACAGTTGTTACAATGAGAAGCTCATCTACGCCTAGAGACTAATGCTGATAGCTAGCAGCTACCCTCGATGAATACTAGCGAATTACTTAGTTTGTCCATACATAGGTAGTATTTATGTTTATTGACACGCTTATACGCACAGTCATAGTATTTTTACTGTGCTCACTGCTCAGCGCTCAGCGCTCAGGCCTCAGGCCTCAGGCTTGACTTACACAACATCTACGTAACGCAAGCTATGCCCTCGCCCTCGCACTCGGCGATATCGGAGACATCGAGGTTCATCAATTCACATCGTGCGTCCGATTGTCAGATCTAGGCACTAATTTTGAATGATTACGGATGATCGCAGACTTCACGAGATCATGCAACTCACGCAAATGGTTTTGTAACATCTGCACGCCGCCCAACAAACGACGGGAATACATGAATACCCATGCTGCACAACACCACGAACGGCACTCCGCAGAACATGCGAAACGTGCTCGCGATACCACGGAACTAGAGATGTGGTTGAACCCGCCAGCTCAGGACGCAGCCGCCTGGACTACTCCAATCGTAGAAGATCGCCCTTTAACCACCGAGGAGATGAAAATGAGAGAAAGTCGGATGCGTGTAGATCAGGTTCAAGATATGGTTCCGTTTTGGATCAGGGGAGTCGAAGCGGCAGCGAAGGGGGAGGTGCTGAGGCTTGAAAATTTCCTGGAAACGCTGCAGGAGGCATCAGACGCATGGCTGAATTCTACTTCCGATACTCCTTGGATGCATGCGGATTCGGACCAAGGCTGGGGCGAGGAATGGGACAAACTTGATGGGTGGAATAATGCTCAGGTAGACTCCGTGGACAGATGGGCCGCAAGATCAACGCCATCAGCGAATGGATCGAGCGGGTCGAATTCTCGGGTGAGACGCAGACGGCAGGTACCCCTGAAAGGCGGACGGCAGCGCCACGAAATGGGATCACAAAGGAATCGCAGCATTAGTAGGAAGAGGGACTCGTTTGCCGATGCATTCGACTTTGTGGAACATGTTGCAAGACAGCAATCAGCTGACGAGGAACGGAAACAACGGATGCATACCTTTTTCGATGTCCGTCAGAGTCATCAGAGTGCTCATATTCCAGATCCATGTCTCACAAACGTTTTCCAGATGCCCACTGACGAGAAACTGAAAAAGATTGATGAGGTGATTCGGTACTTACATGCTTTTCATGAACGGTGAATGGATTGGTGAGCTTCACTATCTTGATTCTTCCTCTTTTTTATCGCCAGAAGCAGGGAGAGACGCGATTTTTGTGGGACACCACTCGAAGATCGAGCCGATGACACTTTTCTTCCTGAGAATTTCCTGAGCATATACTGCAATACGTAGTGGCGAGAGTATGCCTTTTCTGCCAAAGACGTCTGACATACGACGCCGATCCTTGGTCGATACCATTGGAGTGAGCCAAAAAGCAGAAACTATCTTGGATGTATGTAGTGCGAAGTAAACCCTCGATGACCAGGGTCGCCAGGCTGACGCGTGGTAATATTAATTCAATTTGCCAAACGCGTCAAATAACCTTGACTCAAACATCAAAATTCATGACAACATAAGTAGCAAATGCCGCCATTGCCTTCATCCTTGAGCCCTCATATATGCGTCTTACCATCTCAAGATCTCACTGAGCTTTTGGCATCATCTTCGTTGCCATCTCTACCCCATATTTTGCAGTCATTCTCGCCCCTTCCGCAAGGTGTGTATTGCAACCAATGCTTGTATCAGTCGTTCGTGAAAATATTTCCTAGTGACCACCCGTACGATCTCTCTTGCATCCATTCCCCATGCGTCTTTTTTTCTGCGCTTCTCGGACTTGAGAGAGATAGAATCGGCTTGTCAAGAAGACGAGGAAGACCGTGCTGTACGAACCATCGATTGGATAAGTGCGCGTATCAACAACGGTTGCTCCAGATGGATCGAGGAAGTTGATAAATTGGGTGATAAGGAATCTATCAGGACACCTTGGTGGGATGAAATTAGAAGATGTGTAGATGGAGATCATGTTCCTTCAAAAGCAGAGGGATGGAATCATCCTGTCGCAGGTATGCGTCCCGCAATTACTTCACGGGGCTGAAAATTTGAATTTCTCGAATGCAGTCATCCTAGCTGTTTCTACAACTGCACCCAACCCACTACAGGCGATCACGGCCTTACACTCGCGAACGGTTGAATTCCCATCATGGGTTGACCCCGTTTTTCTTCGTTATACACTCATAGTACATCCAAAGAACTCACCACTGTCGGATGAAGAGTAAGTTTCAGCCGTTACTCGCGCAATCCACTGTAGTTGACTGAGGTGCCACCAGAGCAGGGGCACTTTTCAATGCTGTCAAGAAGCAATTCGGGCTCCACAGTTACTTACTCCCACTACTCGTACCTATGCCACCTCCACCACCTGTCCCTGTTCCAGCTCTGACTCCACGACTTCCGCCACCTTCACGTTCTGACTCACCAAATGCCCACCATGCGCCTGCAAGTCTGGAAACATCACCTGCAATTGGAATCAACACTTTGAAGATGACAGAAAATGATATACAACAGACAGCACGGTTTGTGAGGGAGTTTTTGGTCATGAGCCTGATACCCTGGATGGAGAAATGTGTAGTGGAATGGAACGAACACGTATGCTTTCTTCAATCAAGCATACACATACATGTTGCTTACACTTTGTAGTTCTCATCGGCCCGTCGTCTGCCTTCCCGGCTTTTCTCTTCAACTCGTCGTTTCTTTGGCTCACCGTCACCCTCCCCTGCTCCAACCCATAGTCCTTCATCCTCTGTTGTCTCACTCCCCTCTCGTGCAGCTCACAATGCTGTCATCACTTCAAGCGGTCCGATGTCGGCGCCCATATTACAGCAACGTCGTTTGGCAGAGTTTGCCACCATGCTTGGGGACCTAAAGTTGGCGGTCACAGTTTGGGAGGCTTTGCGGAAGGAGAGCAAAGGTGGATCGGTGCGACATCTGTCTCCATCTGTATTCCTATCCCTGATTTGTTGTGGCAGGATGTTCTCCCGTTATTGGTGTCTCCTTCACCCACGTTAGCCCTGTACGTCTCTAATGCCCTTTCGGGCCTGCACTTCCAGTCGTCTGAGCCCCCCGCGCACGCACAATTACGTGCCCTCGCATATACTGTACGTTGGGAGAGCGGCATCGAGAGCACTGATTTCTTAGGTAGCATCTTGGAGGGTGAACGGTGGCTTGTCTGGGCTGCAGGAAATGTAAAGTCCCTCCAAATCCCATGTTATGGTACGGGCTGGCTAACCATTGTTGAAAGGCGGAGGAGACTCCTTCAGCACTTTTGTTGGCTCATGCTGCGCTATTAAGCTCCAGGAAACAGGCGAGAAGAAGAGCAGCACTATGGTACCTCTCTGCTGCCAATAGACTGGAAAAATGTGGTATCGTGCGTGCATTATTATCAGCATTTCACAAACTATTGATGCTTATATGGAGTCCAGAGACCTTTAACAATGTATTTCCTTCGTAAAGCGCACGATTTGTACAGCAATCGGCCGCACAAAGTTCTCTCCATGTTGTTCTGGGAATCCGAGGGAGTGTCGCCATGGACTGCACAGGGAATAGACGCCATCACGTCGGGCATTGAACACCCCCTAGGTATACCTTTTCTGTACCTTTCATCTACTGCTGAGATGGATACAATTTCAAGGTCGTTTATTGTATACGACAGGTGACGTTTCAGGGGCTGTCAGATTCTTCCTAGGTTTACTCAGGGGTTCAAGTGAATTCCCTTCTCGCCTTTACCCTCTTTCCCCAACGAGTGGAGTCGTTAACGAGGCAGCAACAATCCCCGGGGCTGATAAGGTCTACCTCGATGATTTTCGAGTGGCGTTCTCCGTAGGTTGATACTTTTCGAACGTTGTACATCCATCTAATTATGCTAAGCATCTGAAATCAATCTCTGGCGATCATCCTCAATTGAAAGAACTCAAACTGCCTTTCACTTTCTGTCTTGCAGAACAAACACGTGTAAGACTCCCGAGGGATAACGATCCTGAACTCTGTCGAGTTTGGGAGAAACGCGAAGAGAGTTGGAAAGCATTCCAGAAGGCTCGAGGCAGAAAGGAAGCGCTGACTAGCAGTGGACAAGCATCAGTCAATGGTATAGTGTTCCTTATCGAATGTGCTGTTTCTCTGAGTTCTCTGCTGAGATTCGGACTGCAGAAACTTTCTGGATAGACCTTGTTTTGCGGAATCCATTGGATGCGGAAATTAATCTGTCAAATATGACAGTCGTTGTACAGGAATCCAACGCTCGAGATTCTTCATTGGCCAATACCTTTGTGGATGTGGAGCTACTCGATGATGTTGTTTTGGCCCCAAAAGAGTCACGTATGGTACGAAAATGCCGAGAAATACTTTGCGGCATCTCTAACGGGTGCGTAGGTTCCGATATGGGTCAAGTCGCGGCGGCCGGCCTCTCTGACGATAATTCACGTCACTTACGAATTTCTTTCCCTTCTTCCCTCGATGGAGACGCTTGCTTTTCGTGGCCGGAGACTGCAAGACACATTAACTCAACGGCAGAAGCCCACATATTCTTCAGATGTGACTGTGAACGTAATAGTTGAGGAGACAAACCATAAGCTACTCGCAAATTTCGTGGACGATGATCGGCTTGCTCTTGCGCAAGGCGAGACAAAAGTTATGCCATTGTGGTTCTGTAACTCAGGCACTAAACCAATTCAAGAGATCTGGATGGTGTGCGCACCAGAAGATGAGATCTGGGTAAGTGTGGAGGAAGATTCAAAGGATACAGGTGAGTATCCCATGTATCGGCAGCAGGTTCTAATCTTACATCTAAATTTGGAAACGAACTCAGGAATCACAGTGGAGGCGGAAGCTCTTCAATCTGTCAATTCTTTGAATGCTGAGGAACCGCTCCGTATACCGTTGTCACATTCAGACGACTCGACATTAAATCCTGGTGACAGCTTTGAAATCTCTCTTAAGCTTCATGCAGAGTCCATCGGGGAGCAGGATCTTTGTCTTCTCTTCGTTTATCGAGAAGTATGTGTCTCTTATATTATGTCACATATTCTTTATCTTCTCCCTGTCACAGGTTGGTTCGGACTCATACCAAACCACTCGGCTTCGTCGACATTTCACAGTGCATACTCTTCTCCAAGCCACTGCAACGGCACAACCTTCTCACTCTTTAGATCACATGTTTCTCCTCAACCTCGAACTTTGGAATATGTCCCCAAGTACAGTGGTTGATCTCACGCAGGTTACTTGTCTCAGCCCGACCTGGAGATGCAACTCTATCACCACAACCGCCCTGTGAGATTGTTTGGTTTTCCTCTGTCTGTAGTAATAACTTTTGCAGTGGCTCCGTGCCGCCTTCCCAGACTTCACGTTTGGCGTTTGGAGCAAATCGTTGGGAGGCAGGTTCTGACCCTCAGGAGGTTCTAGAGTTCGTTTCAAGAAAGATAAATGATGTCCTGCAAGGGAGACAGGTAGACGTCTCTAGCCCCCCATCAATTCCTCTCCTGGGCAGCCATCTAACTAAGGTCAGTTTCTGCTCCTTCGTATTCAATTTATCTCAACTCCTGTATTCCAAGGCTGCCAAACCTAGATCTGTCAGTGCCCCAAGCACCCGACATCTACTCCACTGTGGGAAACGTAATGCAGTCACTCAGAGTCTGTCTCACACCCATCCTTACATCCCTGGTCATTTGTATCCTTTCATTTTCCCATTGTACAACCCAGCATCGGTTGACATGGTTATTTTCTGGGATATTCCATTGGAGCAGCGGTCTGGGCATATCAGCATCTCAGGCATTACCTTGGGAGCTGGACATGCTCCTATGAAGGAAGTAATAGAAGCATCCGAAACCGCAAAGGTCAAACGCAGCATGTATGCTGAGACTCAGCGGGAGAGAGTGGAGATTCTTAATGCGATCAGGGAGAGTGAATGGAATGCTGAGATGAACCCGGTGGTTTTGTCGCTGCAATCACGGGGCCCTTTGCTTCACGATTTCAGTCAAGGGTTCGTCGAGTTTGGGTCCAGCTTTGAGTCATGGCTGACATTCTTGCCATCCTTTTCCAGGCTATTCCGCACGTCGGTTCCCTTGATACTTCGCAACTACTCTTTGACCCGTAAATGCCGATTTCTGCTGAGACTTTCGGCAGGTGTTATGCCTTCATCGTCGTGAGTTACATTATTAGGTCATGATCTTGCGGCTAACCCAGAACCACCAGAAACATCCTTCCACTTCAATATACCGGTAGACTGACTTTCCGTGGGACGTTGGAACCTCTCGAGGCAAAGACAGTTCAACCCCATGTTTGCATTACTCAGCCAGGCGAGTATGGGCTCGGGTACTGGAGTTTGGAGACGCAAGTCCTTGAGACATCACGAACAGGGGGTAGTGAGAGCGTACGCCATCGATACCAGCAGGAATCGTCGCCAGATGATAGATCTTCTCTACTTTTTTGCAATGTAGATTCCGTTGAAGTATAGTTATCTAGCTAATCACACATACAAAGAACGCAAAAAATTGAGATACAAGACATTCAACCTTTACATCAGACAAGGTCACTAGTCTGATCCCTGACGCTGTGCGTCTAGTTCGCGCTTTTCGCGTTGTAGCTTCTCCTTCTTTGCTGCAGCAAGTCGCGACTGCTTCACTCGCACGTTGAAAAATGTCTGGCCATGTCCGGTAAACATTGTGCACAATTGATGAACACACTTGAGAATATACGCACACCAACGCTAAATTGGACTAAATTGAAGAAGGGCACCCATAACTGCGAGGAGGGATGTGGGTAAAGTGTTCGAGACAAGGATTCCGCAACTTACATCCATGGGAATGAATCTTTGCGCGATGACTGTAGATAACGGAGAGATTATCCAAGTAATCTACGGCGGGTAATGCATACCGGTTAAATGGCAAGAAGGATAGGCTTTACCTGAATGACTGAGAAGAAGCCTGCTTTCACTGTCTTGACGACTTCGTCAACTGATTTCGCGCCATTGATGACAGCTAAGGATGCAAGGTATGCTGCAATCGAACAAGATAAATGATGATCCTAATGTGAAAAATGGACTACGTACCAACTGTTTGGACTGGAGCAATCAGGAGGTTGCTAGCCAATAGCTGTGCGATCTTCGCGCGCATCCCTGTTTTACCCGCAAAAGCCTTCTGCAAGGTACCGATAAGAACGTGTCCAATTGGGGCAGACACAAGAAATCCGTAGAGCGCCATCTTCAGGGCTTTGACGTCCACATGAGAACGTGCAAGGACATGCAGTAGCCAAGGGGCATCCTTGGAGGGTTTCTTCACTGGCATGCCCGCCAGATTGCTACCTAGGACCTCTTGCAAAAAGCATAGCGCAGCTAATGGTCAATGGTTATTGGCAGATGGAAGCGGTTTGTTAGCATCTGCCGCGTTCACAAGTATAATAATGACAGTACCTGTCGTGATTGCCTTCGTTCGAAGTGGGCGTGCAACAAGCTGATCAAGATATCTCACGAGGAGTGGGTGTGCACTGCGCTTGGTTGCATGTACGGTGCTCATGATGAGAAGATGGAACGACTGCACTTAGAGGGCAGGGACATCGACTTGGGTTTAACATACTAAGCTATATTTACATAAACATGCTTTCATCACGCCCCTTGCAGGAGAAGCCGGCCTTTCAAGTTAGCAAGTTTTAAAAGTAGCTAGGTATAATCATTAAGATGTATATATGGTTCTCTATAGCTCTAAGTCTATCGTTCCTTAATCCTGTGACACACTGTCAGAATGACTCAAGGACAAGCTACATTCGACCTACCAGACTTTGACGTAGTCTGCGAACGACACCATGCAGATGGTTTGCCATATACCAAGGCCAATCCGGGGGGTAACTCCACGATACAATCCCTTGAAACCATTCTCACGGTAGATAAACGCAAGAGTATTCATGATGGTAAGTTTCGCGGGCCGGTTAGCATTCGCCGTACTCTTCGCCATTGATTGCATCTGAAGGAACCTTGAGATAATGCCATTGAAGTGCGAAGTAATATTACCTCTACTCGAATAACTTCGATCGGTTGGTTCCAGGTTGCCAGTGCACCGCCGACAGTCGAAGCAAGAATCTTGTCCAGAGCTCCAAGACTCTCCGTTTCGCCTTTACCTTTGATTTTGCGGATCGAAGTTTCTGCCAGACGAGCGAAACCCATACTAGACAACACAGTTAGGAGCAATGTAAGAGAGAGCAAAACAACAAGTCTGACCGAGAGCCCCAATTTGTGCATTGGCGAACTGCAACAGCATTCACGCCCTTGTTAACTCCAGCAAGACCTTCCCGTCGGTAGATCTCCCCAAACACAGCCCATGTCGATGGAGGTTTGACGCCAGTTGCTGCAGTCTTATGCCGAGTGATCTCGACGGTTTTCATGCAAGTGGTGAAGCCTATTCATAAGTGCCATGATGAGAGATTTATAGACGATGACGATGTAAAAACTTGTGGAATAATGCACGAGACTTACCCATTGTCGCATAGGCCTGTGCAACACCACCAGCCATGCCACCAAACAAGCCAGCGAAGGCGGGACTAATACCGGCGTGGAGTGTTGCGGTTTCTACTTCAGAGGCCGTAAAAATCAATACGCCTCCTTTGGTTGAGGCCTCGATCCATGCCTAGGTAACAATGATATGTGTGAGACGCGAGAAGCACTGCCAGAGCATGTTAAGCGGACCCAGGGAATGAGTCCTTGATAATAGCCAACAACACCACCCCGGGACCAAACAGACTTGCAGGCTTGCCACATGGTCTGCGACCGATTAGCAGCCATCTGGGTCTTGAGCACCTCTAAGGGCTGGCCCAGAGTCGTGACCTATGTGAAGAGATTTCAGAGACACATGCCTGCTAACTCTGCAAAGCCAGTTACCTCCTAAGGATTCCAAACGAATTGTCAGGTGGGTGTTAAACTACATGAGAACACGGATACTCACAAACTGAATTGTTCATAAAAACGAAAGGGTTAGTTGAAACGAACACGGAGATTGAGATTAATATGCACCATATTCATAATGGCACCTGTTGCAGCACATCATTAGTGGTCCACGTGCTAAAAAAAACAGAAAGACGCGTACCAACAGCAATGTTGGACCAGTTGACGCCCTTTTGACCAGGTTCTTTCTGGATAGCCATTGCCTGAGTGCCGACGAATGGACCGGAGGATTAGAGGAAGAGAAGGGAGGGGGGAAAAGGTTAACAGAGAAGCGAAGTTTAAAAAGGTTTGTACAGCTTTGGACCTGGGTTGATCATAATCTCGGATGACTTTACTATTTATTATTATTTTTTGCCCGAATAGCCTACGACGTCGGATCGTCAGCGACCACAATCACACCAATTACAATTTGACCAGTCATTATCAACATAGGTAAGGGATATAACAAGAAAATATAAACAATCCCAGGCCTCTGAACGCAACGCGAATTAAGTCAGGATCGATGGTATAATGCCAATGAGATGTTGGAGCTTGTCGTACGTCGTAAGCGAGGTCGTATTCATTCATGTCGGAGATAAAAAGTCCGTGCTCGTCACGCTGTAGCCTCCTTGTCATGTCGTTCCGTCAGTGTTTCCACATCTGCGTTCAATCTATTGCCAGAAGGCATCGGAAAAATGTCGTCAATAAATTAGAGTTTCCCGATTTAAGGAATTTATATAAATCCATAAATAACAGCCAAGGCCATGGCCGCCGCGATAAAACTTTTCCAACGAAAAAATCCAACGTACCGAGTAATCTGTTCTTGATTCTCCTCTTGTTCCTGCTCGAGATATTGGATTTCCATCGTCTTTCTATCCAGTTCATGTTGAATGCCTATCGTCCTACTTTCCGACGCCTCAAGTTCGATCTTCAAAGCCTTAACGGCTTTGTCGTGCTCGGCCTGTAGATCATGCATTTTGAGATTGTGAGCCTCGTGCATCCTCTGAAGCTCTTCTTTCGTCACACCGGGCGAGGAAGCATGGGCAACTCCATTTGAGTTGCTCTTCGGTGCAGCCGCTTCCGAAGATATTGTTGCTTGGAGCGTCGTAAGGTCACCTTCCAGGTCCGAAAGCTTGACCAAAAGCTCCGACTTCTGAGCAGCGAGAGATGCAACTTCTTCATCATGAGCAGAACGGAGCTTCGTGACCTCGTCCGCACGAGCTTTCGCAGCTTCCTCCAGCTCTTTGGTCTTGTTGTGAGACATCTCCGTAAGGGATGCTTTGGTAAGGTCGAGCATGTCGGTCACAGCCGCTAGATCATCTTTGGTATTGGACAGCTCCTTCAATAATCGAGCCATTTCTTCCACATCTTCTGGCGTTGTCTGTGGTATCGAAGCAGCAGTAGCACGTGCCTCGTCACGTTGAGCAGTGAGATCTTCAACCTCGCTGCGAGCTGTCTCCAAGCCCGCCTTGGCTTTCGCCAAATCGTCTTGGGTAGCTTTGAGATCAACCTTCAGCGCGTTGATCTGTTTTTCCAGACGATTTGACTCCGCTTCTACGATTGATGCATGCTCCGATTTCAAGTCCTCCAGAGAAGCCTGGTTCGCAGCGCGAATCTGTTCCATAGTGGCAGTCGAACTAGCTCTAAGACTTTGTAGTTCTTGACCATGCTCTGCACCTGCTTCATTCTGACTGGGACGTGAGGAAATATCACAACTTTCACATTTTGAAACGTACCTTTGCACGCTCGAATGCATCCTGCAGCAACTCACTATGTTCTTGTTTGACAGCGTCAAGTTTTGAATTGTACAGAGCCTCCTGATTCTGAAAACGTTTCAAGGTCAGAATTTTGCTGACTTCGATGATGACAGATAGTCACCTCTAATTCAGCGGTAAGCCTTTTAATCTCGTCGGATAGTTGCCTTCGCTGGCTTTCATGCACCTGTGCAGCCTCCTCGAGCTTGCGAGTGTGTTCCTCGAAAGCTGCCTGTTCATCTATTTTGGCTTGTTCGTGAGCAGCCACAGAGGCCGCCAGTTCTTCCTTGAGCGCCTCCAAGGCAATAACCACTTTCGTCCGCTCTTCCGATACAGCCTCCAGTGCTTCGTTGTGCTGCTTCCTGACTTCGTCAAGCAGTGCAATATGATCCGCCTCTTTCGCTTTCGCTTCGTCGACAGCCTGTTGTTTCGCGGATGTAACGCCGAGCAGCTCCTCCTCGATCAGCTTTATGCGGGTCAGCAGTTTCTCCCGTTGATCCTCGGCAAGCTCTTGACCTTCCTTCAACTCTAAAACCTCTACCTCAAGCTCCGATAGCTTGTTCACATGTTCTCCATTTTCCTCTTTCAGCCGCGCCAGTGCTGCTTTCAAATCATCTGCTGCTGCAGCTGTATCACCCAATTCCTTGGACTTATTCTGGGCCTCCTGAAGTGCTTCCGCATGTGCGACTTTCAGCACCTCTATTTCATCCGCCCGAGCCTTGAGCATCGCTTCATGTTCATCCGAGGCTGCAACCGAAGCTGCGGAGGCAGAGACTTGGAGGGTCTCCAGTTGTTCTTTGGAGGACAGGACCTCCGATTCTAAAATCTGGATTTGTGCGTGAAGGTTTTGAACAAGTTCATTCTGGCTTTGTGCAGCAACCTTTGTGGCGTTAAGCTGTGGAACATAGGATAATGAGAGGTTTGCAGGTAAATGCAGAAGATACTTACGTTATCTCTTAACGATGCTAGCGCAGACTCGCTCGTCTGTTGTTCTGACTGAATGCTAGATATAACTTCCTTGGCATCCCTGAGCTGGTCCTCCAATGCCAATTTCTCTTGGGCTAACTGTTCTGCCAAGCCTTTGTTCGTTTCAACGTCTGCCAAAGCAGCGTTACGCGATGACTCGAGGGAACCGATCTGGCCTTCAAGTTCTACGACAGCCTCGGTCTTCGAAGCAAGAGAGTCCGATAATCCTTTCAACTATAAAAGATATGTGAGATGACAACTTTCGTGAACAGCGATCAAGGCCACCTTGGTCTGTAGTTCCTCATGAACTTTGGCATCCTCTGTAACTTCTCGAATAGAAGAAATGGAAGTCGTCGTACGAGTCGGCTTCGCAGATGATCGCGCAGGAGCTTTGGTAGTCGTTGGCGTGCCTGCAGCAGGTAGGCTCTGCCTGGAACTCAGG
>QFEU01000139.1:0-17052 GCA_003316345.1 Tricholoma terreum | reverse complement strand
TCCCTTTGTTTCAACCATGAGCGCGGTCGATAAGCTGACGAAAAAGCAGAAGAAGACACTTGCGTTTCGGGATCGCAAGACAGGCAAAAGAAAGGACCACAATGCCTCTTACATGGATGCGGACGACAATAATGGCGTACCTGCCATGGAGGACCAAGATATGGCTGATGCGCAGCGTGATCCATTGGAAGTGGAAGTGGAGAAGATGGGTTCGAAGGGGAAGTCGTCGCTCAAGAACAGTACGGCAAAGGCGACTTCGAAGGCAAAACCTAGGGATGAGCAAACGGTGGTGGGATCGAAAAAGAGGTTACGAGAAGGGGATGAAACCACGACGCAAGCCGCGCGAGAAGCAAAGCGGGCGAAAGTCTCGGTCGATACTGGGAAGACTGATGAAAAAAACGTGAACAAAAAGCAGCGGTTTATTCTATTTGTCGGTATGTCGAGGCTACTAGTATCATGGCTTTCTATTTGCTCGAGCTCACATAAGAATACAAGGAAACCTCAAATACACAACGTCACTCGAGGCGATACAAGCTCATTTTGCTGCCTGCGGTAATACCTATTGTCATCCTTGATATGTTGAGTATCCATCAATTTCCTAGACCCACCTCCCACAGTTCGTCTTCTGACATCGAAGTCATCTTCGGTGGCCGGAAAATCTAGTCATAAATCGAAAGGATGTGCCTTTCTAGAATTCAGCCATCGTAATGCCCTCCAGCAAGCCCTGAAACTTCACCAATCAGACTTGGACGGCCGAATGATCAATGTCGAACTAACAGCAGGCGGAGGTGGGAGCAGTGAGAATCGGTTGACTAGATTACGACACCGTAACAAGGAGTTATTAGGGCAAAGGGTATGTGTTTCCCAGAGATCAGCTAGCGATATCTGTCAATATTTTAGCCAGACAACTCGCATCGAGAAACAAAATCCCGATGCTACACCCACATTGCCAAACAAGCCTCAAAGGTACTCAACCACATCAGGAATAGACCAACGACCCGTTGCACGCCGAACATGGACAGTGGGAGACGACATGGAAGGAGAAACTCACCGAGGAGGCAAGAAGCATGCAAGTGCTCGCCAATTAAAAAGGAAAACATGGGGGACAGGCGTCAACGCGATTCCTGTGGACTGAGCCTGTAATCTCCTATGAATTATTAACGTGCATTTTGAATAAACATAACGATCATAAGTGTAATATTGTCCAATGTCCTGATAAATATGTGTGGGCCTGCCCTCATCCCGAAACGAGAATGAAAACCAGAAACTATAGCATATTAGAGACAAATTGTGATTTGAGGGAGATTAAGCTCACAAAGACAATAAGAACGCCGAAGACTTTGAGCATCAGCCAACGGTTGCTCGAGATGCTCGCATAATATTTCAGCAATTCTCGCTGTGCTCCGCTTACGTTTGACGCAATGTCCATAGTATCTGCATCAATTCGTTGTACAGTTTCCCTCTGCTCCGCAACCATGTTGGCAAGTTGAGTGAATATTTGACCGAGCTCCGCTATAGTCGCCTCTATAGATTCTATTGCCGTTGAACGCGACTGGATGTAAGAGTCCTGGGAAGTTTTGTTGGAATGACATTAGATGGCGGCATGCAACTGACAAACCTGTTGTTCAACCATCTGCATCTGCATGAAAGCTCCTTGTGACCCTAAACCCTCTTCTGCTGAGCCAAGGTCCAGTGCCAAGACGTCACCGTTTTGCTGAGCCCGGCCTTTTCCTTTAGAGTCGAAGCGACTGGGACTGCCATCACCCATCGGGTCACTCCGTGAGCTATAGAGTAACGAATCTGGAAAGACGGGAAAGGATTCAGTAAGAGTAACAAAGTCGAAGCCAGACGGCGAACTTGAAGGTGTTTGATTAGCTGCAGATGCAGTTGAGTACATGAACTGCTCTGTACGGTCTTTGGATTCCTTCATGTTCTGAACAAATACATCAGGAGGATCAACAGACACGGGCCCCTTTACTCACTTGGGTGCGCACTTCCAACACGTCCTTAAAGGTCATACTAGTAGTGGCCAGCTTGCTTTGCAATAACATAACGACATTGTGGTTGTGCTCTTCTATTTGTTTGCCCTCTGCTGACTTGGAAGAGCCCTGTGCGTTGCGTTGCTTGGTGGAGGATTGGAGTGCGGCAATCTGCTTGTTCATGTGCGCAATATCTTGTTTGATGATAAAAGTCAGTTCCTTGACCCATAATAGTCGGTAAGTATCCCCAATGGATGTAAACAATCAAAATACGCTGATTTCCACAGGCCTGTCGTCGAACAGTGTTTTCCGTTTTGCCACTGCAGCACAGTTAGCTCAGCATGAACATGACAAAAGGAAAAAAACTGACGCTGTGCGAGTTTACCTAGCTTGATAGTGGTTGCGCTGATATCTTTACCAATGGCAGAAGCCATGCGAGAGAATTCGCTCTTGGTGCCATGTTTGCCATTGGGCTGAAGCAGTCTCTGCTTCGCCTCTGAGCCTCGGGGAGGTATGGAGGACCTGCTCCGAATCGAGTGGACACAAGCTCTGAATTCGGTTGTGCGATCTTGTATTGGCATGGAGGTGGAGCCCTATGCAGCACAAGAGGATTATTGGTGTTATTCGAGTCGGAATCCAAACAATTACAGTAACGTGGCACACGTGATTCAACGCGTTTGAACTTGAAGTGCTTATGTAATAGTGCCATGATCACTCTTGCCAGTGCCTGTATGCGGATCTTGTCCGTGAATACTTCTCGAAATCTGTTTTTATCCCAACAGTTCAAGTCAACTTTTGCTTTGAAGTTTCATACTTCCAAACCCATCTACCAGCGTACCAGTATCGACACAGACGTTTGCTTTCATACAGTCAATCGGTGTTCCATGTTTACGCAGCTATCTCAGAACTCCAAAGTGCTGGTTTTTGGTGCCGGGAACTTTGGATCGTGCCTTGCATCGCACCTGGGTGACTCAGGACACGATGTTCATATATGGGCTCGCGACGCGTCTATCGTGAAGCACTTCAACATTCATCACCGAAATCCGATGTACCTACGAGATCATCAGTTCCCCTCTAATATAACCGCAATTGGTCCGGACCTGCCCAGCAAGGAGTTTATGGCCGGGATGGAGGTTCTTTTGTTTGCGATCCCGACACAATTCCTCAGGTACTTGCGATGTCGTTCGGATAACCAGTCGTTTACGTTACCCTTACGTTGACAGACAAAACCTTCGCATTCTGCAATCTCGCCTTGACAATGAAAGGATGCCGCTCTTAATTTTTGTCAATAAAGGCATTGAAGTTGGGACGCACGCGTTGACGTTGGAGATAATTGCGGATACGTGTGGTCCTGATGTCGCTAAAGCAGCGACTTTCATCGTATGTCAACTCGCGGTTTTATTGCTACAGTAATCCCCATGACGCTTGGAAGTAACTCGTTCAGTCAGGTCCTTCCTTCGCGAAAGAAAGTACGAGATTGTTCACACTTGTTCCTCCAGAAATTGACCACGCATCGCAGTCGTCGAAAGACAACCAACGTCAGTGTCAGTCGCTTCTTTCACCGAAACCGAAGCCAACAAGGCTGCTGCCCTCTTTCATCAACCTCATTTTCGTTGGTGCGTACACTTCAGGACCGTCAAATATCGACTAACAGAAATCCCAGCTACACCGGTGGAGATCCGATTGGTATTGAACTTTCAGGGGCTCTCAAGAACGTATATGCTATTGCTGCTGGCATGTCAGATGGTCTCGGGTTTCAAAATAACACAAGGGCTAGTGAGTGCAATCTGGCGCGTGCATAGAAATCCCCCTCAACTTCCCTACCTAGTGATAATCACTCGGGGGTTGGCCGAAATGACTTGTATTGGAACAGCCTTTGGAGCATCACCATTGACATTCCTGGGTCTAGCGGGCGTCGGAGACCTGTTTCTTACATGCAGCTCTTCTAATAGCCGTAATTATACTGTCGGTTATCGGCTAGGCAAAAATGAGTCTTTGGACGAGATCACGAAGACGCTGGGCAGTGTTGCGGAGGGAGTCTCCACCACAAAGGGTGTCAAGACTATCGTCGATGAATTGGGGGTCTTCGCACCCATCGCAAGCAGCGTAAGTGGGCAGTGAACTTCCTTACAAATCGCTAATGTGCAGGCATCCGTAGGTATATGATGTCCTGTACAACGGTACGTATACCGCCGTATCCTATTTATCGCGTCTGATTGATTTTAATCAACATGCAGGAAAGGATGCACGCGTTGCAGTCCGAGAATTAATGGAACTACCACCGTCCAAGGAACTCGAATTACCACCAACGGCAGGAGGACCTGCGCGCCAACTGCTACGGAAGTTGGGACTGGAGATTGGACAATGAGGTTTATTGATGGTCACTGACGAGCTCACAAGCTGTCTATAATAAGTCGTGAAATACTAAATAGTGGAGATAATGCGCAAGTCACGTTACCGAATCACGTGTAAATCGCACGTTCAGATCGATCTGGAAATCTAATTCTAGACCAACACAACTTTTTTTTTTGCTCAACATTTCCGACTGTTCCGGTCTCAGCAAATCCTACAGTATTTCGGTTATTTTCTGTCTTTTCCTTGGTCCGCGGTTGCTTCTTGCTCTCATATCTCCTCCGCTCTTCCCACACAAATTAAATGGTATCTGCTTTGTGGAAGGCTTGCGCTGAGGGTGACCTCGAAAATGTCCATCAGTTATTACAGGATGCCTCTATGCTAGATCTCGAAATCAGAGGTAAGCACACAACGTGTTCCCCCAATTATCTTGCCTTTACCCCACGATCCTTTCAATCTTGCTCACAACCATTTTGTACAACCAACTCAATGCACCTTCCGTTCGTTTTTTTTGACAGATCATACTGGTGTTACTCCTCTCATCGAAGCAATTAAGAATGGCCACGTCGAGGTTGTGAGGGCCCTTTTAGACAAAGGTAGTATGACACAACTTTTCCCCTCACTACTTACCTTTTGCGATCTAGGTGCCGACCCCACGAGTTCTTCCAGCCATGGCCTACCTGAGCAACACACATCCGACCCTTCTATCTTGGAACTCCTTAACCGTGCACGTACGCGGATAATATCTAATAGCCCTCCTTCCCAAAACCCTGGCTACGGTCACGACCACCATGATAACTTGGACAAGTATCATGGATCTTCACCGCCCGCCCCTTACCCATACTATCCCAGCATTAATACGGCACCTCCCCAGGTAGCTGAAGGTGGCGTTTATTATCCATCACCCCCCCAGGCCCCAGGAGAAAATACCGGAGTTGGTGGCGTGGGTGGTCTGGGCAATCTGCCCCCTCCTGAAGTTGCGAGATTTATCCCTTGCAGATACTTCCCTGCTTGTCGTTACGGATCGTCTTGTCTCTTTGCACATCCACAAACGCCTTATTTTCAGGGTTCACTTCCTCCACCAGCCCAATACGGACCCCCTTACGATGCGATGAGTGCTCAGCCATATGTACCAAACTACTACCCCATTCCCCCCTCCTTTTCGCCACAAAACGGTGTACATCATTTAGCACCCCTGTCTCCTCCTTTTGGCCATCATCCGGCGCATAGGCACTCTCCTTCTGAAGTCGTACCCTCGACTCAGTCCCATTTCGGTGCCAATGGCATTCCGCTCCCTTCTGCTTATCCTCCAATATCCCCACCTACTTATCCGCACCCTGGGCAGGCTCCCCTTCCTATGTCAGTACCACTCCTTCCGCCTCTTCAACAGCAACCTGTCATTGGTCCTCAGTCGCCTATGTATCATTCAGCCGATTCACCGGTTCCCGCATTTGTACCACAAGACACCGCTAATCAGTATCCTAAGCCTTCACAGCCTACAGCCACGCCTATTAGCTTCTCGGCCGTAAATGGCGATTCCAAGCCTGCCAACCCGCAACCTAATGGGTATGGTCCTGGCCCCATACAATCACATCGCGACGGGAGTCATAGTCGTCGTGGATCTGCTCGTCGCAGCTCATTCGCTGGTCGAAAACCACCATGTCTATTCTTCCCTGCTGGAAGGTGTAAAAATGGGTATGTCCCTGAGGTACAGGTAGTATTGTTGTTATGCTGACTGTTCGATAGTGACGACTGCCGCTTTCCGCATGTAATGCCTGATGGATCAGGACCTCATCATGGGACTCATGTTTCTAGCAGAGGTGGCTCACGGCCACGCAACACAAACAATAACGGATTCGCACCAATCAATGAAAAGTTTGCTGGTGTAGCTATCCGGGAGGTAAGGCTTCATTCATCCTTTCCCCTTTACTATCTTTCAATCTTTCCGATGTCCAGGGTTCGCCTCGGCGACAGAACGGTATCGAAGACTCCAGTCGCCCACATTCTGCGGACCTTGGGCGCGCGCGGTATTCCCAAGGGTCCAAGAACAACTCTGCGGTAAATGGCGCTCGAGTAGACAAGAAGCCTTTTACAGTTAAACAAAGGGTTCCCAACGCGGACGAATTTCCAGTCCTAGCTGGGGCCACAACACCTCCATCTCGTAGCCCAGGAATCCAAGGGGCAATGCTGAATGGGAACGGGCATGGCGGTCCGACCGCTGCACAGGTATTGCAAGCGCCACCTCCTGTTCGCAAAGATAGTACAAAGGATTCCAGCACTCGGGGTACAACACCTGATCCAGTCAAACCGACAATCACCAAAGTAAGCCAGCTCATGAGGGAACAACTCAGTTTACAAATTCATGCAGGATACAAAGACAGAAAACCAGACAGCTCCCGATCAAATGACCACTAGACTTCCTGTATCCTTTGCTGCAATAGCGACTGCATCGTCCGACATCTCGAAGGAAATTACTCTTTCGGCCTAAAATTCGAAGTCATCTAGATCATCCCGATGCACGCTTTCTTTCTTTCTTTCAGTTTGCTTACCTTTCGGGCGTCCACTCTATACACAGTTGCTTTCCATGTCTGCGCACTTTTTCGTCATACATTGTCCACCCACACAACCAACATCTTGCATAAACTGTTTCCATTTCCGTTGTCAGACTTTCTTGCAGATACTGATCACACAAAAACATGTTTGCTCCATACTACATATTTCTTATTGGCTTATTGGGTTCTTTTGTGACTCTTACTCCATAATTTACTGTTATGTTTCCCCGCTCCTCCGTCCTATTTATGATGCAGACCAAGTATGCAGATTCCTCATCTCCACTCCTGTCTCAGGCACCACTTCACCTATTCTGTAAACCTCAGCTTGTCCTCCTTGTAGAGTGGCAATGGCAGCTTCAACCTCATTAGATGCAACGACGAGGACTAATCCGATACCATTATTGAAAGTTTTTGCCATTTCGAGGGGTTCCACTCCGCCATTCCTCATGAGAAATTCAAAAACTGGAGGAAGTGTCCATGATGAGACATCAACGTAACAACCAAGGGTTTGCGGCAGAACCCTGGGTATATTATCGATGAAGCCTCCACCGGTGATGTGAGCCATGCCCTTGACAAGACCAGCTCGTGCGATGGGAAGCACTTGTGACACATATATTCTCGTCGGCTCTAGAAGAGCATGGCCCAATGTCACTCCGTCCTCCCATGGACAAGGTGAAGTGTAGTCGTAACCCGAGAGCGATATAATTTTGCGAACGAGAGAGAAGCCATTCGAGTGCAGGCCAGAAGAAGATATTCCCAGAAGGACGTCCCCGACAGCAATGTCATCACGGGGAAGGATGCACTTCCGCTCAACTGCACCGACAGCAAAGCCCGCCAGGTCATAATCACCTGAAATAAATCGATGTTCTTCAATGAGTAATTCAACAGTGTCCGGAAGCGTACCATTACTATACATCCCTGGCATTTCTGCTGTTTCTCCGCCAATCAAGGCGCAGCCAGCCTGGCGACAGCCGTCAGCGATACCCTTCACCACTTGAGATGCCACTTGAACATCCAAACGACTACATCCGTAATAGTCCAAGAAGTACAAAGGTTCCGCTCCCTGGACAAGTAAATCATTGACCGACATGGCCACAAGGTCGATGCCTGACATTGGACATGTCAACCCAGTTACCCAGCGTAACGAACGGCACCGAATGACTAACCCACAAGGTGATGAATTCCAACATCTACAGCTACTCGCAGTTTTGTTCCAACACCGTCAGTCGAGCTGACCAGAACTGGGTCCGTATAGCCCGTCGCTTTGAGATCGAACATACCGCCAAAGCCTCCAATCTCAGCATCGGCCCCGGGTCTGCGAGTGGAACGCACGTATGGCTTGATGATCTCAACGAGATTGTTTCCGGTATCAACCGAAACACCAGATTGTGCATATGTCAAACCGATAGATTTTGGATCACTCGACGCCCCAAGAGCCCTTATCACCTTGGTAAGACAAGCAGAGATGGGACAGCAGATGCACACACTGATAAGCAATGTCCCGTCTGTAACACTTGCCTCCAAAAGAGACGGTGCTGACGCCTGCGTAAGCTGCTCGCACAGCGTCGTGGAGGTTGGGTGCGTATGACGTGACAACCAACACTCGACCGCCAGAAGTCAGGGTTTCTCCCTCAGATTTTGTTGTTCCCGCATGGAATATGACAACATCTTGCCCGTAATCAGTACCAAAGCCAAGTGTGGCAGACATCCAACATACTTGGTGGTACTTGATTGAATTCTATCCGCTTGCCTGTGGCATAGTTTCCCGGGTAACCTTCGGATGCAAGGACCACGGAAACGGCGTAGCCATTCCGAGCGGCTATGTTCACTGAGTCTAGATGGTGTTCTGCGCAAGCCTTGAATCGATTCAGTGATCCCTCGCCGTCAACTATGAATAGGCCAGCTCACAATGAGCACAGCAACTAGATCAACGTCTTCCCGTAGCAACATCATAAGGGCTTCTGTCTCTGGGTCTCCAAATCTGACATTGTATTCAAGGACTTTCGGACCATCGTGCGTCAGCATGAACCCAGTAAACAACATTCCTACAAATGGGAATCCTGGAATCTTGTTGATGCCAAGGACTTGAAAGTTGAGATACAAAATCTGACCTTCTTTGCGCATACCGTCTATCGTTGGCCTCAGACTCTCCCTCACAATTCGATCTATCACTGCTGGAGACGCAATGGGTGCGGGGGCATATGCACCCATGCCACCTGTGTTCAGTCCGACGTCGCCATCGCCGATACGCTTATGATCCTGAGCCGCAGGAAGGGGAACAATGGAGTATCCGTCAGAAAACGCTAGCACAGAAATTTCAGGTCCTGTCAGTAATTCTTCGACTACGACTTCTTCCCCTGTACGGACTTCGCATAAATATCTCGTGTTCACAACGGAAGAGTTATACTGGCCTGCTTCGCCAAATGATTTATCCACCATGATCTCGTTGAGGCACGAGATAGCATCTTCCGTAGTTTCAGGCATTAGAACACCCTTTCCACCAGCGAGACCGCTAGCCTTTATAACCACCTTATGATTACAGGATTTCACGTATTGAATAGCCCCTTCGACTTGGTACGACTTGAATGTCTGAAACTTTGCAGTCGGAATAGAATGACGCGCCATGAAGGCTTTCGCGAAGGCTTTCGATCCCTCCATCCGTGCTGCCAGAGCACTAGGTCCAAAAACAGATATTCCCACTAGAAGTCATACTCGATAAAATCCACATTGAGCAGCGAACGAAGCGATACCTTTACGAAAATAAGTTTCAACCCCGTCGACTAGAGGCTGTTCTGGCCCTGGGAGCACGAGAGAGACCTTTTCGATAATGAGCTTCCTATAGCACAACAGAATCCATGACATATACTTCATTTTTTACTGCGAACTCGACTAAACGGGGGAAATCAGTCGGGGACAGGTCCACATTTGATGTTTTGGGTTCTTGGGCTGTTCCCCCGTTTCCTGGACAGACATAGATGTGATCCAAGAGTTGAGACTGGGAAAGCTTCCACGCCAGTGCGTGTTCTCTTCCCCCGCTGCCAAGCAGCAGAATTCTAACGGACATGTCGGACAGTCAATAGTGATGGCAATCGATAAGGTACCATTTCAGGGTGTGACCTGTGACCACTTGGCCAAATTGGCATTCAGCCACTTTGAACATGACTTGTGACAAACAAAAAAATTTCGGCCAAGAGCCTGGAGGGTGAAAACCTGGTGAATTTCGCCTGATTTTTGGTGTGACCGCTGGGCGGAAGTGTTCGTCCAAAGGCCTGGAAGCTGGAGTTGTGACACGTAACGGCCGAATAAATTCAATAATTCATATACTCATTAATATTAACTGACGGTGTCACGATCCGAGTCTGGTATTATCATGGAGTTCAGCGTAACGTAAGTTCAAGCCTATCGTTTTAGTTATTGCCAGTATACAGTCGTAGTTGCCTTTGTTATGTATTGACAGAATATGACCCCAGTGTACATTGATTAATATCCGCAGTAGCACCCAGGCCCACTTGAGTGGCATTCAAATTGCGGCATTGTGCCTAGGCCTGCACAAGAACACGTGGGGCAGCCAAGACTGGAATAACCTCCATCTTACATCCTGCGTCCAGCATCCCTTGAAATGACCAGTATGGATGACGTTCGCAACCCAATTTATGCAGCAGAACCATATCAAGAGGCAAGTTCTAGTCGAATCAAGACATTGTTCACTTTTTAAAACTTCCCCCATAGTCACAGGGAAGAGATTCTCCAAATGCTGCATCCCCAGATGCCTTGATGGCCTTCTACAAGGATATGGAGCAAAAAGAGACCATGGAACGTAAATTGTCGAAGCGCAGATCAAATTCTATATGGTCTCGAAAGTCGGTTAAGCGATCGACGGCACCTGCCGATGCACCTGTCCAAAAGCAACAGTCACAACTTAACCTCCTTAGCGAGGCACAGGACCAGCAGAGAACGGGAGAGGAGGAAAGGGAGATGGAAAGACTAGAGGAACAAAGGGACACGGTTCCCCAAGCGTTGAATTCGCCACGGTCCATAATACCCGATTCTGCGAAGGATTTACCAGCGTGGTATAATAAGGAAACGTGGTCTTCCCCCCTCCTGGCCTTCAAGCTGAAATACAATGTACACAACCCTGTTGGTCCCCGTTGGTACCAGAACCATCATCTTATCCCTCCCTCTCATGTCAAGCCTGCAACCCGACCGCCCTCTGTCTTTTCTCCTTCCTTTCCTCCGATGGCAAGTTCGACGTCGCAAGATCGCTCCGAGGACGCGACTCGCATGCCGGGACCTAGTAGAACCCCTTCAAACTCACCTTTACCAACACCTAACTCCTCGCAAACACGTGTCGAAGACTCTGGAGCTAAACCTAGATCACGAAAAACCTCTCAGACCGCTCATGACAATGTCGATCTTTTGGACGTTACCGATCCATGGGGCACGAACTGGCATCATCAATCGCCGTATGATATCGGTCTCAGCAATGGACAAATTTCAGTTGATGTCCAAGATGTGAGTACATTTATTGAAAAGCCTGTCGGCGAGGTCATTTACACTAGATAGGCACAAACCCGTACAAGGCGTTCCAGCATGACCACCGCGCAGAGTCGACGAAAAACCGTTACCCCGTCACCGTTGTCTCAGTCTACTTCTGCTGTTCACCTCCATGTTCTCGATGTGGGCAACCATCTACCACGCAAACTTAGCAAACGTCGCATGCCTGTTCTTGGCAGTATCGTTGGAGGAGAAACCCAGAAACCTGATCGCAACGCTGTCTCGTTACCTGTTACACCAGTCGAGCACAACCTCGTGACCCCCGACCCCTCAGTTCTCCCAAAACGATCGTCTATGGCACATATCAATGATCTGCACACGCACCCCAGCGGGGCAACACCGAAGAAAGAAAAGCGGGGGAGTGTACTTGGCCGTTTGGTGAAGAAATTTAGCATTCTAAGGAAACCAACAGCAGACCAGAGACGAGTAATCGGGAGAGAGGACGACTGGCAGCACGTTGGCACGGACGACGCGACCCAACAACGCTTCGTTACAGAGGGACAAGTCTCTTCAGAAAAGGAGCAAATTGACTCGACAAAGCGGATTCCTCCACCGCTGTTAAGTGACGCTCCCACAGTGAAGGACAATGGAATTGCACCGGATGTTGATCGCTCTTCATCCATATCCTTCGAGGCCCCATTCTCAATCGGCAGACTTACTATCACCAACCCCGACGCCCCAGGCTCGAGTGACAATACTCCCACTCAGGGTGCAGTGCCTCTTCTCCCAGATAAATCAGAAATCAGGGAACGTGGCAGGCTCAGCCTACAGACAATCCAAGGTAATAGCGGTCCTGTCGACTCCGATATGCACATTCCGTCCTCCGGCCCATCACAAACAAGCGCCAACTCTGCTAGATTGTCGTTGGAGACACAGCCTCCTGTAGTTCCTGACAAGTCGCCACCACCGGCTTCTCTGCCACCAATATCGGCAAACAGGGAAATGGGTTCATCGGAGGCACCTGCTGTAATCATGTCAATCAGTTCGTCAAGATTTTCCTCGCCGGACTTGCCACCTCCACAACCTCAGAAGCCGAAGGCTACCTCAACAACTCCTGCTCATTCTCACAACAACGTTAATCAGCCAGCGTTCGACTTGCAGTCACTGGAAACTAGATCAAAAACCCATCCTATCCCATTTGATGATCTTTCGCAGAAACCAGTGTCATCACCTAGATTCCTTCCTTCTGGCGATGACGCCTCTCACCCAACCCTTGAATCTACGTCTACTTCTGCCTCTCCTTCACTTCCATTTCACGAGACTACCGATCCAGAATTTCCATCAGCAGATTCGCTCGCGTCTTGTAACTACTCCCCATTGTCGACTATATCCATGCTTGCTAACCCACCCACACCCTATACCGCTGATTTGTCGATGCCTCCATCACCGGAACCCCCGCCCTCTCCCTTACCACCAACGACACCCCGGGATCGAAACCGTCCTCCTCGTGAACCATCACCCGCCGGTAACATTGGCAGGCAGACGGAAACTTTCAAGCTTGTCAGGAGCTCGTCTAGCAATGTCTACGCGTCTAATGAGACTATTGTTGCAGGGGGGCAACAATGGGAGGTTGTGGAATCGGCGGATAAATCGAAAGGCAGAGCGTCATCTAAAGTCAATGATCGGGAAACAGGTAGTCGGCGAGACCAGAGGCGAGAAGGAAGACAGACAGCGGACTTGAAAGCTGAAGTGGAGGATCGTCATCGAAATCGTAGCCATCGAAGTTACAAGCCACCACCGGGCGAACACGCTGCTCCTAATTCCATATCACCGATGGTGGAACACTTAAATGAACGCTCAGGATTGTCTAGAGGTGTCCGCAAGAAGGAGGATGGCAGTCGAATGTCGGATCGTAAACGATCCACCAATCTTGACGTCAACAAACCTCAGCCCCCGCCGCCTACCCCAGGCGCTCCTCCAACACGCCAGCTCGAAAGGCAACCCTCTACCTCTGCACGTCCGACTTCGGAGCTACCCTCTGCCGCTGAGATGAATGCCCTCAGGGCAAAGGAGGCTTGGGATCTGGAACGCCTTTATAAAGCCCGTAGTGTGTACGGAAATGATTCTCATGCATTCACTTCTACTACAGTGCCCCTAGCAACGAGAGACGAAAAAGGTGCACAAGCTGATAGTCATGGTTCGAGCCACACTGCCTTCGTTGTACAAAGCCCTTTCCAATCCCAACCCTCACACATATACCACTCGATGCCAACTATTCCCACACCAATCGTATACTCCTCGACATCTGTAGGAAACGCTTCACAGCAATTTCCATCTTCTCACTACCAGTCCAGAAAGCATTCATCTCAAAGCTTCGACCAAAGAGCTGCATCAACATCACGTATTGCTCTGAGCAATCCTCTTCCTGTGCCTCCCCGAGCATCTACTTACGAACCGACGCCGTTATCATTTTAGACACCAATGAACTGGTCTTATCATAACATTGCAATTTACATTTAGCACCTGTTGTGGAACAACTTGCCTTGCGGACCCCTGTCAGCGTTTTTTTTGACGTTTCATTCATCGGACCATCTAGTAATACCCTATATCCAACCCTATACCTTCAGTTATATCAGAGTTTAGTCCTAGTTACGAAATGCTCGTTTCGATCCTTGCTTGATGTGGACTTGAGATACGTGCTGCATGGATCTAGCCATAGAGAATATATTTTACCAGGTAACTGGTGATATATACGATGAAAATGTTATATTGAATGAAAAATGAGAAGAAAAAAATGCTAGCGATTCGGGGAATCTCCTGGGTACTGGGGAAATTGTGGTTCGGGATAATCTTCCCAGACTGTATCACCGTCAAGAAACCGCCGCAGACGTTGGACCTGTGAACTAAGATACATGACGATGATTTGCATTTTGATGTCAAGCCTGAGTTTCAGAATCTCTTCACAGGTTTTAAGGGCCTGCGACCGAGTGCTGACGAACATATTCCCTTGGAAGCCCAGGTCCTTTATACCATCGATTAGTTCGCCAAACTCGGAACACCAGGCCAGAACACCCAGCTGGTAGACTTATTCAGTAGTGCCCCCGAACTATAGTATAAACGTGACGTACTTGGCCATACTGCTTATATCTCGCATACAGGACATTGGGAGCGCAGTGAAGAGCAAACCCATAAGCCTCATTCTGTTGGATGACTTCAGGATCTGGCTCGTATGTTGACACTGGCTGTGGAGGGTGCTGCTATGGATTACATTAGATGCCTGATGGAACTCGAACTAAGCAAACTCACTTGGGATCTTTGAGGGGGATCTTGAAACCATTGATGACCGGAATAGTCCATCTCACCACCGACATCCACAACATCCGTTCGTTTTCCAGTGTATTCCATGTCAGATAGATGTTTACGAGTTACAGGTAAGGTTTCCCCAGGAGAGTTTGATAAAGCTGGAAGCAAATAAAAATGCACAAGAGGTAGCTGTCTAGACTGCCGCAAGCAAAATCGTCTGTTTGGATGCTCGGAAAAGAGGGTAAGCGTGGAAGACGTCCGTTTGACGCTTAGAATGGCGCACTACCAAAGCCTAAGCTATTGGTCACTTGACGTCCATCAGTAATCGAAAAGGATGACAGGGATTGAGATATACCTTTTGAGTAGAAGGAGATAAATTCTGCAAACAGAAGTGGAGATTGAGCAAAACAGGAGCTTTGGGGACACTCGATGAGATGAATGATAAACCTAATAAGCTGGAAGGTTCAATACAGATGGCGCTGAGCCTGCAAGAGATTCCTCGGGCAGTGTGACGTCGATTTCCTCCTACAAGGGTCTCGTCACGAACACGAACGAGCGATCCCGTCGATGGGTGACTGATTCGTCGAGAAGAGTATGAGAAAGGTGTGGGTTTCGCTCTGCAGAGTTTCGAATCGGTGTGGTGGACACTAGCAAGTCCAAACCTGTTGTCTACGGTGTCGCGGTGATTGACAGGAGGGTGTCAGTGAGATTCACAAGAACGATGAACTGCTATTTGAGTTCGTAAAAAGTGAGAGCAGAAACTCCGGATCGAATTTCGGTATAATGGCTTCTGGGAACGTGTAGGATAATGACGATCGAGAGGAGATACTAGTCATCATTCAAAGTTAGACCCCAAAGACTAGAGGAAACTCGATAACGACAGTTCCGTGCTAACCGTAGAGAGTGATGGGTACCGCGCGAGCGTCGGAAGCTGGAGGTGGTCGTGCTATGCAAGTTGTCCCCTAGTAGATCTTGCGTTAGAGAGTGCATCGTATGCCTTGGGAAGCGGAGGCAGCGGAACTTACCAGAAGAGTGAGATGAATGTCACGCTCGCCGAAGACGTCAGGGTCGTCTAGACTTGACTCACAAAGGTAGGAAATATTTGGGACTCCAGAGAACGTGGACACTGAGAAAACAGATGCAAGGCAGATGGGCTCGTGAAAACCTGCCAGGTTGGCTGGTCAAGCAGCCTCGTGTCAAGGAAGCATGGCACTCGTCCTCGTGGTCGGGCAAAATCGATCGATCGGCATGCAAGTAATTTTACTTTATATTATTTGGAGTCAACAGCAGAAGAATTTATGTACAAGAAAGATCGCGAACTTCATACAGATATAGTACTACGACAAAACCCAACAACAACCACCATCACCGCCCACCGCTCGTGCGGGATTGGGCCCTGGTTGCTCGCTGGTTGCTCGTTCCGGCCGCTACGAGGACAGGACTTTCGTCGCCGTCGACAGGCTCAATTCCTGATACCGCTTTACGCGAGGTTTCGGGCACACACACACACCCCATGACACTAACACCCACACCAACATCACATATCCTGCTTGCGAGCCCCCCACCATTCAAGCCGCGCATTCCACCACCACTGCTCTGGCGTCTCAGCAGGTGGCATCTGTCCTCGTTCTTTGATGACGATAACACCCCATATCACCTGCCTCGACGCCTCCCAAACCGAGCAGATTCAGCCGCGTGCGCGCGCTTTCGGCTACGCAAAAAGGACCTCTGCACCATCCACACCCTCCAATCCACTCTCAACACCCTCCGTTCTACTCACTCTGCTCTCACTCTGTCGCTTGCCGCAACCTCGTCGGTATTGCTGCAGATGTCGAAGAGCCTCGCGGGGTTGTCACACGACATCCAAACTGTCGCTCACGCATCCAGCCCATTCAGCGCGACTATCACCTCAACTTCCATTTTATCTATGACTACATACCCTGTCATTGGCGACAACACGTCGTTTTCCCTCAAAAGGCCTCGCGCTCCTTCGTCATCGCGTACATCGCCTGTCAGGCCCACAACCCGTAGTCGGATCACATGATTGTTGATTTTGGATAGTAATGGACTCTTTGCACGGTCGAGTACATACAGTATTGGTGGACGTTTTTTTTGGACTCTCCGTATCTACTTGGTCTATCGAGGCTTACTTTTTAGTATGTCCTTAGCTACTTATGTAGCGTAGGTAGATATCAATATAGTAACATAGTAACTAGCCCAAGCAGGCGACACCCGTCAGGTGGCAGATCTGATACGAACTCTAGTCTGCATCGATGAGATTGACTGGTTCCTGGCGCCTACTATTTGGCAGCATATCTCGGACTCGTTGAACTAGTGACGAGAAAGTGTTTAGTCGGGTCGAGGATAGACCC
>QFEU01000136.1:0-11481 GCA_003316345.1 Tricholoma terreum | reverse complement strand
ATGTTAGATATACAAATACAAATAACAAATTGGCAAAACATTTTCTCCACGATTCACTGATGTTTGCAAATCATAGCGTCGACTCGGAGAAATCGTCCGCAAAGATAGAGACATCGGTAGTGTACTGAACGGAAGCTGTAAGCTTGAGTAAGCTTTTCGACCGGCTGCATTTACAAGCTAGCCACGACAGGAAACCGTCTCCAAGATACTTAGATGACTACGTTACTATGTTACTATATTGATATCTACCAGCTAAGGCCACAGCAAGAAGTAAGCCTCAATAGACCAAGTAGTGCTAGTGGGGTAGCATCAAAACCTCATTGAGGAAAGCTTGCCACCACTGCGGTGCGAAGTACACTGTGATGTGCAATGGATAAATAGTACGAGAGTATCGGGAAATCAGAAACCAGCTCTAGTAACGGCAATACGCTGAACTTGGCCCCAAATACGACCAGCGAGACGAATTGAGTGAGCGTGCCATTCCAAGGCGATGGAGTGGATGTCACGAGGTTGTTGAGTGGAGGGGAATAGGGATGAATGTAGTGTTGGCTGCTCACACCCTAGGAGTTTTGTAATGTACAGGGACCCGGCGGAGGTAGAAGGCGGAAAGGTGCAGCGGCCATATAAAACTGTCATCGGAGAAAAGGGATTTAGCTGTTATAATGAGGCGTTGCGCTATTTCGTGAGACAGCAGGTGCTTTTCAACCATATCCTGACACTTGACTTTGCCTAGGCTGATATTCTGATTCACATGCATGGCGTAGAGCAGGTATATTTACTCTCCACACACACTCAACGGAGAAATCATGAGTCAAAGAAAAATGGTCATGCCACGCCCGCACCCATTTCTGGTGGGTTCGCGTGAATTCCGGAATCACCGCGACCTCGTACTGAGGGCGTAGCAACACTGGTCTGGGAACATCACCCCGACGGGGGAAACGGCGTTTGGAAGCTGTACATACATAACAGCACCGATGGACCGCAGCCCATCGATGTAAGATACATCATGTGAAAACGAAAAAAAAAAGAAACTAAATTTATTCTCGCGACAAGGATGAAAACGACCGGACAGTCCACGTCTGATAAGCACGATACTTACCTCAAGCCGGCGGCTGAGAAATGTAGTACTCACTTGGAAAATTGACCGGAAATTCTGTGCCTTGCGCAGGCCTGTTCCTGTTACGTCTAACGCAGAGCGACTTGAGAAGATCATCAAGAAAGAATGGAAAGAAATGAAGCGCACGATCGGCTGAGGGCTCAGCGCTCAGCGCTCAGTAGCCATGAGAAATGGGAGCTTGATTGGAAGAGCTATACTGGCAACGCAGTCTGGTGTTCGATCCATTTATCCGACGCTTTTTCGGCCACCGCGCTCATTCCAAGCTTTGTGAAGGCCGAGTTAGTAAGTAGATATTGATGAGGTTGAATTCACCGACCCCTTGAGATCACCGTACGTGTGATCAGGTCGATACACAGTCCCCACTCGAATCCGAGATATACATTCCAGAAAAGATTGACGCAACTGAGGATGTGACTAAAAAATCTATAAAAAAACAAACACTTCCCAACTTTTGAGCGCGGATTACGTATACGCACAAGAATCAAGACAAAGGAACAAAGGCAGAATGAAGGGGCACCCAAAGTTTAACGTCTAACCACCAAGGGTCGAGATCCATCATTTTGTGGCAGCAAAAAAAAATAACTGGAGTATTTGGACGGGGATGCGCATCACGTTGGGTTAATCGTATATAATTATTTGGACTAAAACCCTGTCAAACGGTTGACAGCGAGAATCGCACTGAGAGTGCTGTACAGAGATGGCCGCTCTCAGTCGAATAATTCTGGAAAACCTCGGATGTGACTCGTCCAATATCATGCCTTGATTCTGGATATCCATGGGGTGCGTCGGGGGAGAACGTACCTGAATGCGTGTACAGCCCGAGAGAGGATGGTGAAGGTTCGGATGATAGAACTCTCTGAAAGAAAAATTGTTGTTCAGGGAAAAGAGGTGTGCACCGTTTGGCGTCATTCTAGCTCATTTCGGAACAAGTCGACTGAACTGGTCATCTGAACGCTGTCAACAAGCACATAGAAGATCCCAGTGTGTGATGATAGAGAAAAGGAGAGATGTCCTGGATACGTCAAGGTGTTTGATCATCCAAAGTCGGTTGATGAAGCATTAGCAAACACGTTGCAAGAGATAAGCAGCCAACTGAAAGAGACTTGTTAACCATGCTGAGATATATAATTCCTGATTGTACACGAAGTGGGCATGTCATGCAAAGGAAGGATCATGCGTACTGTTAATGATCCTAGTGGGTTCCAACATATGCTCGATGATAAACCTACCATCTACAGCGCGCATCATCAGCACAACAGCACACCGCCATTCAACACACTCACTAGGCATATCATTCTCATCCGCCCTCTTCTCCGCCTCATCCCAGCTCGCCGCAACACCTGTCACCACATGTCTCTTCACAAGCCTCCTCCTCGCCTCTCCTTCTTCACATGCCACCCACCACCTCTCATCCAACATCCTCCCGGCCTCACCCCACGGCTCCACGCCCAAAAACGTATACAAGCCTTCAATAATCACGATGCGGTGGTATGGATAGATCGCCACCGCGTCAGGCGAAGGATCCTTCAGAGCATGGTCGAAAGACGGAGCGGTGAGTATCGTGGTAGCGTCTGGGTCTGCACGGAGGGTGTGTAGAAAGGAGAGATAGCTCAACCCGTCGAATGTCCAGTGGATACCACGGCGATCATGTGCGAGTTGCGGATCAGGGAAAGCGTCGAGTTGAGCTCGGGTGAGGTGCCAGCCGTCGAGGGCAACCAGGATCGCTGTGACATGGGAAGACTGGGAGTGAAGGAGGGTGTTTATGGTTGCGGTGAGGGTGAGAGCAAAAGTGGATTTCCCAGAGGCGGGGATGCCTGCGATGCCGATGAGAAGACGGGAGGAAGTGGTTGTATGTAGTTTTGTAATAAGGTGCTGTGCTAGAATGAGCGCTTGTTCGTCCATCGCAGCCCCGATAGCTGACTGACCCTGATATATATATAGTCTGATAGCCCTGAACTGCCCCTGTCCAGCATACTCTTTACTTACGTGTCCTTTGACTACACCTACTCAACACCTATTGTCATCTATAACTACTCATTCCATACAACTTCCATTCTACAATGGAAACAACTACCAAAGTTTTGAAGCGGTATGCCAATTTTTGAACCCTGCGTTGATCTTTTACCAATAGAATACAGGGCCGACCCAACCACCATACGGGATAAATTCCTAGTCGGATATCAAGGATGGCATGTAGACTCTACTGCTGCACAAACCACATCTGACCCCCTTTTTCATAGGTATACATGTCCAGGGGACGGCGAGCCCGTCGGCCCAGGCCACCATGGCTGGCTGCATTGGTTCAACCAACCCATCCCCTCAGGGGGACGCCCTAACACCGATCTATGGCCCGATGTATCATCCTACTCTCCCTCCGAACTCTTCCCCGCTCCCGGACTAAAGTCCAAATCAGGGGACCAAGCATTTTTGTTTTCTTCACGACACCCAAAGACTGTCCAGAGGTAATGTATCACTTTCTTTTCTCTATCAAGCCACTGATCATGTTATAAAGACACTTTCACTGGATGGCGGAACATGGTATCGATGGCGCATTTTTACAACGTTTTGCGAGCGAGTGTGATCTCGAAGCGGGGAACCAAGGCATCAGACGCATACGTGACGAAGTCGGCGATCGTGTCCTAGAAGCGGCAGAGAAAGAGGGTCGAGTTTTCGCCATCATGTCAGTAATTCTACTCATCCAAAATGTCCGCTCACACTCCTCACTCTCACTTTTTCCCAGGTACGACGTATCAAACGTCCCCGCAGACCGCATACAACGTATCCTTGAACGAGACTGGACCCATCTAATTCACACCAAAGCAATCCTCGACAGCCCCAACTACTTGCGCGAGCACGGTAAACCCGTAGTTGTCCTCTATGGCTTCGGCTTCGCAGGAACCAACCATACTCCCTCTCTCCTCCGTTCTATCGCCCACTTTTTCCGATTCAACACCCCCACCTCTGGCACAGGGACAGGTACTGGTGCTGCAGGGGGCGTATATCTCATAGCGGGGACTCCGAGTCATTGGAGAACTTCGGATGGGGATGCAGAACCGGATAGGGGGTTTACGGAGGTGTGGTTGAGGGATTTTGATGCTGTTATGCCGTGGAGTGTTGGGAGGTGGAGGGATGAGAAGGGGGGCGTGATAGAGAGGGAGAGGGAGAGTAGGATGATGGGGGATGTGAAAGAATTGGAGAGGTGGAATGGGGCGTTGGAGAAGGAGAGAGAGAGGGACGGGAGAGGCAAGGTCGTCTATGTGCCGGTTGTGTATCCCGGGGGGTCGGTGAGTCTAGATTTGTGTTAGTTTTGATGTCGATATTGACGTTATTGTGTAGGGATTTAATCTCTCAGGGGGCAAGTGGGCATACAATGATATCAAGCGGAAGGGAGGCAGGTTTTTATGGGCGCAGATCGTACTCGCCAAGAGGCTGGGGGCGCGGTTCATATACGCTGCCATGTGGGATGAGTGCGTACCCTCGTCCACGTTTCTTATACGCTCCTAACATCCAACCACCCTCACAGGTACGACGAAGGAACAGCTCTAATGCCAGTAGTACCCAGCAAACGTCTTCTCCCCGTTTCAGACAATAACAAGTTTCCATTCATGGCGCTCGACGAAGATGGGTACGATCTTCCTTCTGATTGGTATGTTCTCCCCTTCCATTCATCCTCCCCACCCAATCCTCAACCCCCTCCTCCCTCCACCAGGTACATGCGCATATGCGGCTTCGCAGCCGAAGCCCTCCGTTCCGAACGCCGCATCCACGAAACTTTCCCCTCCAAAGAACTCCAAGACTACTGGTCCACACGTCCCCGGTACGAGGTTATCGATCCGAAAGAGGCAAAAAGGAACTTTGTTTCCGGTGTTGGTGCTTTCGGGTCTGGGTCTGGGTCTAGTGGGGTGATGAATGCTGGTGAGGGAGAGGAAGGAGGGGGACAGACGTATCAACAGTGGTTGGTAGCGCAGAGGGAGGATAAGGAGGAGCCGCCTCCTCCACCGTATTCGTTGGAGGTGGAGGAAGCTAATGCACCTGTTGTTTCGCAGACGCAGACTGCGGGTGCGGATGCGGCCTTAGGCGTTCCTGTTCATGGTTCTACGCCTGCTCCTGCTCCTGTATCGACTTCAGTAGCAGCACCATCGGCACCAATAACGAGCCATGGCCACATTCACCCCGCCCCTGCTGCTACTCCCGCCCCCGCCCCAAACCAAGGATCTAGACCTCCACCCGTAAACACCAGTTCGCGTCCTCAACATCAACATCAGCAATCCTACAGTATGAATACGCCCGCCGTGTATCCACCGGGTTCTCATTCGTACGCTCCTGGTCACGGGGTGCCTCATTCTCAAGTACAAGGACAAGGACAACAAGCCCAAGGTTATGGATACGAACAAGGTCAATATCAACCAGGACAACCAGACTCCGTTGACACACTCGCGAACGACTTCGAGAATCAAACCATCTCTCCACAAGCACAAACACAGACTCCGAATCAAGGACCAGGTCGTATTTTTGCTTCTCCCCCACCTCTACATCCTGCCCACCCAGCATCGTCGGGAACAGGTACAGGTACCTACAGCCATCGCCCACACACCTCGCAGTCTTATGTCCGTCCGTCCAACTCAAATCTACGCCCCTCATCTCAATCTGGGTCCGTATTCCCACAATCACATTCGTCCCCCACTACTCCCTCCTTCGCCCAACCAGCGAAACCAGAATCCCCAATACAATGGCCTCCTCCCGAGTGGGGTGTCAGTTCTGGTCCTGCACAGAACGCTGGTGCTAATCTGACGAGGCCAAATACGATGACGGCATCTTCATATTCTGCTTCTTCGTCCTTGAGGCCTCATGCGACGATTGGGGCGTCAGCTGGGAGTCCAACACATCATTCGCAGCCTTCGAGTTCTGATTTCGGGAGACCGTTCCCTACGCCGTCGCCTGGACCTGGACATGGGTCAGGGAGTGTATCTCCATACCCTGGACAAGGACCGTCACCTTCTTTATATGGGCAAGGCGGGCCATCGTTCCCAGCTGGTCCGAATAGTATGACGTCGGGGCATTCAGGACAGAATACGTCTCTGTATCCGGGACAGGGTACGTCGCCACATCCAGGACAGAATGTTTCGCAATATCCAGGGCAGGGTGCATCGCCGTATCCAGGACATAGTGCATCCCCATATCCAGGGCAGAATACATCGTCATATGCATCGACATATCCCGCACAGGCACCATACGCACACGCGCCCATGCATACATCTCCTTCGCACACTCTGTCATCTGGCTCGACCTTTCCCGCACCAGGGGAATCGTCATATCAAGCGTACAATTCAATCCCAAGCCAGGGTCCACCTTACCCCGATCAAAGTTATAATACAATTCAGGGTCCTTCTTTTCCTGGACATATGCCACAAGCAACGTATTCAAATCCAGGAGAATCTAGCGGATTCCAGTTTCCTCAAGCTCAAGGGACGGAATATTCTAACGTACAACAACAACAACAACACGCACATCATTCTTATTCGCCAAGCTACATCGGACAATCAAGCCCCACTGCTCCGTATCAGCCTGCGCCGCAAGACCAAACGTCCTTCCCTGCTTACAACACAGGCGCCCCGGGTGGGTGGTACTCCGGTAATCCGATGCCTCCTCGTAAGTGTTCATATTAAACCCATGCCAAAAACACCACCTTTTGCTTAGCCTTTTAATTCTGACTTTTTTGTTTTGTTTTTGCTTAGGCCCACCCACTCACACGTCGTTCAGCCAGCCCACTTCCGGCATGTCTTTTCCGACCGCATCTACAGGAGGTGGAGGTGCGTTCGGCTTTGCGCTGAGTGCCGTTGATAGGGTTGCCGGCAAGAAGACGCGAGCCCAGCTAGAGAGCGGAGTTGGGAGCCTCGCACAGTGTGAGTAATTTTTGCTGTTGTTGCCGTTGTATAGCATGGCGTTGATGCTATAATTGTGATAATGCTAGCGGGCAGCAAGTTGTTTGGCAAGTTCACGAAATAGTGTCTTGCGGTGTATCTCCACCGGTGCTAGTCAGACGGCGTCTGTAGGTGATGCGGTGAAATCGAGGGTTGTTCAGACATGTATGTACTCTAGGCGACGATGTATCTAGATAATACCATTCGACAAGTGAAATAGAAGAAATGATTTCGGCATGTTTGGGTGATTTCTTTTGATCGATAACACCAGATCGCCACGTTTTTGTTTCAAACAAGATTGAGAACCGTCAGTTGAAGGGAATACGTTCGCGGGAGATAGCGTTTTTGTAGATGAATTACACCGATATCAATCTGCCAAAGACAGCCTGCTTGCAGCAAGCCCAATCAATTGTAACTCAAGTAAGATACAAAAACGGTACTATCACAAACGAGTACAATCATGCCAGCCTTGTGACGCAACCTGTAGTCCCAGGATCATAGATAAGATCGGGAACCACCGCAGAAGCCACGAGGCAAAGAGATTCGAAGCACTCGCTGGTGGTAGACCCGAACCCTCCTTATTTCCGGGTCGCTACTTACTATTTGACAGGGGAATCCTTAATCCTTGTTCGCTTTTGTTTTTTTACTCTCCCTGCCTTCTTCTGCCGCTTGGAAGGTGGAAGAAGGCTATGGAAAATCAAGCCCGATCGCAACGAGTCAACTTCTGCCAGGAACTTCACGATCAACATGTGTATAAACATGAGGACGACTGACGCAAGTGGATGCTGGGAAAAGCTGGTGTTGATATCAGAAAGATGAACCCAAGATCATCGCGAAGATTCGGGATTAGGAAGACCAATGAGGCAAGCAGGTCAAACGCAGCAAGGCCCCCCAAAAACTTGAGATCGGAATCGATAAGCGCCAGGTGGGATTGGGATCGAGGGCAGAAAGGGAAATTTATTTCGTGAGTTTGTTTTTTTGAAAAGCGTTGCGTACCAACGCGGTTACTTTAGAGACCAGATCCAACCCTGAGCACCTCTAGTACGGTGAATAATATTTAAGCTTTTAATCGGCTTTATTCCGTTGAAAGAGGAGTTGAAACGCCCGGTTTCCAAATTTTCAGCTCCGCGCGAGTTCTGTGGCGATACGTAAAAGGGTCCGCGAAGGTCTCGAGGATTGTGGCAGGTGTCCAGACCTTCCGAATGCAAACCTCGTTCACAGGGGTTAGGGCTCGGAGAACGTATGGAGACGTATTAGGTTGAATAATATATAATGCCAGGGACGAAGATTCGCTTATCCGCCCCTTCCAGCGATGCAGAACCAGGACTACGCTGTGCCCTATCGCCACCATGCAGACCTCTACCATGGCATCGACACTAATCTCCTACTCAGCAGTGGCATGTATCAGCCAATGCCCGACCCTCACCATTACTTTGCACCAGACAGGCTGACTCTGAATCCCACCGGCTTCTCGAGAGGATCATCGCTCGTACACCCATATCAAGAGTCTCGTCGATATTTTCCTGACACCCGCGGACAAGACGCAGCAGCAACAGCAGTCTCGTCGGGTCTCGCTGGCTCCAGCGCCACCGGTATGGCCATTGCCGGAGGGACCGTAGCTGTTTCTGGCGGCGGCGACTTTTTTCGACTGCCCGACCCCGAGGGATTAACGGATTATCGCTATGAGCAGCAGTGGCAATGGCCTGATACTTCCGAATCGCTCCACGGAGTTACCTTCGCCGCAGGACCAGTGTCTTCGAGTTCTCGCAATACAGCACCCGAGTTTGCAACGAATAAAAGCACATTGAATGCGAGCACATTTACATCTGAGGTGCTCCAACCTGCTGCTCAGCTACCTACCCCTGCATCCATGGCTGTCTTGCTCAATCATAACAACTCGCGATCTGAAATGCGCACGCCGCAGGCGCAGCAGGAGTTGGCTAGCGGTGTCAGACGAGGTGATGGGAGCGCTACGGCACGACCCACGCTGCCGGACGTGCATGCGGATGTCGTATTGGCACAGCCGTCGCTCGAAAGCACACCATCGCGGGAGAAGAAACATGGCTGTACGATGTGTCACAAAAGGTCGGTGGCCGGGATCCTGGTCCTGGTATGATACCTTGACTGAATCGGTCCCCAATTGTAGATTTGATCGACCTAGCACTTTGCGCAAAGTGGGTAATTTGTATCAAGTCGGCTCGGCTGAAGATTCTGATGATTTCCGACTTGTAGCACCTGCTTGTCCACACCGGCGAAAAAGGTATGTCTGGACCAAACAGCATTGGTTTGGCGCTAACCATACATTCGCTAGCTTTCGTGTGTGACACCTGCGGTCGTCGTTTCGGAGTGATGTCCAACCTGAACAGACACATCAGGCGATGTGTCCTGAAGCCCGTGCACACCACTGTTGCACTCTGTAACCAATCTACATCGTCGGCTTCGGCCAACTCTCCTACAACCACCGCCAGCGGCTCCGATTCTCCGGCTAACACGCAACCGATAGATGCACAGGTTGACATGAACCATGCCCCTTCTTCATCCCACACTTCGACCTCTATCCGCGCCTCACATCAATCTGTCCCGCCAACCGTGTCGCAGACAAAGCAAACAGGACAGAAACGGCGACGGCGCGCACCTTCCCCGTCGAGGTGGATCCCGCCTTCCCTCCTTTCGTTCAATTTATCACCGCCAGAAGCGCAGAAAGCCACACCAGTGCCATTGCCGCCTGTGAAGCGCAATCTGCACAAAGGCGAGGAGAGAGACTCGTGGGACGAGAACGTTGCTTCATCGCCGTATCATCCATGCGGCTGGAAAGATGTGCTTCCGGGTCCTGGGTTCGGTCTTGGATTGGGCCTGGGGGGAAAAGACGTGAGGAATTTGAATTTAGGCGGGAACGGAGGGTTTATGCTTGGAAGAGTACTTGTATTTTGATAGCCAGTGAATTTTGGAGTAAACGTGACTTTAATGTGACCGTGTATGTACATAATATTTGCACATGCTTGCCCACAACGTGACTCATGTGACCTCAACGCTTACTAACTGGCGGCCACTGCCATCCCCTCATAACTCGGGGCGACGCGCTATCTACATATGATATGCATCAATTCCTGCTGCATCTCTGACAGTCAGGAGTGTTTCATTGCTATGTATGAACAACAAGCATTCTGCCCTAATGCATCCAGTTTTCGACATCTACGTTAATCAGCTACGCGTCCTGAGTAAAGGCCACCTACTGTATCACGCTGAATCGCACGAGGAAGGACCCATCGAGCGGGGTGGCCTTACCTGCTGGCGGATCTACTCTATCGCGAGGTGCAACCCTTATATTAGGGACCGGGATAAATCGCCAAATCGCAATCCAACGGCAAACTCTAAGCCTTGCACAATGGCGCTGGGCCGGGTGTTATTTCCCCAATCCTGCCTAGAACCGTGCATAGTACCATACACGCGTGCTTGCTATGTCAAACTTGGGAATGCACCAGTCCCTACATCTTGGAAAATACAAACCACGATCCACCCTTCACCTTGCACCCACCAGGACACATGCACCCTAATACCAGTCAGAATTAGTTACCGCCTCTGTATGGTGAGTGATGATTTGGAACTAATATCGATCAAGCACACTCGACAAGTCCAGCAGAGTATTCAAGTGCACGGACTGGCTTCGGACATCCACACGCTTTTTCCAAGAAGAACCAGGTTTCCTTCACTGTTTATCGCCCCATATGCTTATCCCTTGAGATCGTCCAGATCATACGTGTTGGCGGGGTTTTAGACGGCAAACACACCTCGTGGATGATGTTCGTACGTTCCTCCCATGACAGCGACCTGTGTTCTAATACCTCGACATGTTTAAACAAAACAGAATGACGTCAGTGCGAATCGATATCTATACGTCTTCTCCATGATCAATATCAGAACTAATGAGCCCTACCCTCGAAGCGCATACGATTTTTGGTTTATAGTTATTCTCACCAACCACAACAGAGGTGGAATTCTATAATTGTCTTCGACATCGACGGGGCATGTTGATCGATCGAGTCAACTATATTCATCCGCTTTCTCATGCTCGCCGACCCCAGATTTTCCAGAAAAGCACGTACCTGGCAGTAGCCACTGATCAGTATCGGACCGATCGCGAGCGGCTGAATACCGACTCAACTCAGGCTCCCAGCGCGATTCTAGCTGTCAACCGTTGACAGCTTTAGTCCAAACGATTATATAAGTAATAGCACCAACGTGGTCTGATGGCCATCGATGCAGAATATCCAGTACTGCTTCAAATCCAGAGCATTTCGGTCTCTTTTATCGCCGAATAACCTATAAAGCTGGACCACCCGTTAAACTTGGCCGCCTTTCATCTCAGCTAGGCACATCCACGCATCCATCCGTGCCTGTTCCTTCATCTCAAGTATAGGACCCCGCACAAGGTACGTAATGCAC
>QFEU01000135.1:0-14690 GCA_003316345.1 Tricholoma terreum | reverse complement strand
GGCTGTCCTGGCCTCCCCCTGAAAGACAGGCTGCTCTCCAGAAATAACCTCAAATAGACAGATAGGCCCTTCCCAGTGTCCGTTTGGCTGCCCCCACCCCAATTAGACAGATGGGCCTTTCCCAGTGTCTGTTTGCCCCCACCCCAAATAGCCAGATGGGCCTTTCCCAGTGTCTGTTTCCCTCCACCCCAAATAGACAGATGGGCCTTTCCCAGTGTGTGTTTGCCCCCACCCCAAATAGACAGATGGGCCTCCCCCAGTGCCTGTTTGTCCCCACCCCAAATAGACAGATGGGCCTTTCCCAGTGTCTGTTTGCCCCCACCCCAAATAGACAGATGAGCCTTTCCCAGTGTCTGTTTGTCCCCACCCCACATAGACAGATGGGCCTTTCCCAGTCTGTCTGGCCTCCCCCACCCCAATAGACAGATGGGCCTTTCCCAGTGTCTGTTTGGCTTCCCCCACCCCAACAGACAGCCTGGCCTGGCAGGCTTCCGGCCTGGGAACGACTTAGTCATCATTCCCTTTCCTGGCCCCCTTGGCGCTTACGTTACCATGCTCCCTTTATTATTGATTGCAAGATGGCTTCTAAACGGTCCGCAGGTAAGTAACTTCTCCGGGCATCAACTGTAGCTTACATCTGTGCTATAGACGCCGATATTATTTCCTCAGTCCCCAAGCGCATTAGACAGCAGGAGTCGCAGGTGGTAAGCCGACTAGACGATGTCTCAACGGACGGCCCGCATTGACCAGAGAAAGGCCACCAACGGATCTTCGGGGACATGATTGAGCACCTCAATCAACAAAGTAAGTAGCTGTTTTCGGTATGCGTTTACACTAAAGTGCCCGCTAGTTGAACAAGATTGGCCAGGATTCAAACTTATCGAATCCAAGCTAAAGGATTGGCCTGGAGTTGGATGATAATACCCGTGACATCACAATTGCTGATTGTTTGGTTGTGATCTTACAATAGAGTTTCTACCGGAAATATTACTTTCTACTTGAATGGTACTCGGATTGAGCTCAACGGCCGTACCATCGACCCAGACGCAACTCTCCTGTATTTAATTTGCACTCAAGGCCCCGGACTGACTGGCACCAAGCTTGGATGTGGGGAGGGCTTGTATATTCAAATCTCGCCATCGGTACGGTATCCATCTGTCCTCTTGTCATCTTCATCGCGTTGACTTCTCTCAGGCATCTGGAAGTGAATGCTTTGTCTGGCGCCGATCCTGCACGTGGATGGGGGGCACATCATCACAGTCGAAGGAATAGGTAACGCCGACAATCCCCATCCTCTTCAAGAGAGACTATGGAAGTGAACGGCTTGCAATGCGGTTTTTCTACAGTGCGTTGAACGTTATTTAGGTCTTCTCGTTGTTTACTGTCGATACAGCCTGGGATAGTGATGAGCATATATGTACGCACCCCTACGAAATACGGCCTATCGCGGGCGGCTTACTGTCGAACTGGACGGGGCTCTTGATGGGAATTTATGTCGATGCACAGGTTATTAGATGCAGCCAAGACATTTATAGGGGACTACTTCAATGAAAACAATCAGTTTTGATCCATCCGTACATGTGTTGCAATTCGCTGGAGGGCTCACAGATCTCGATAACAGGTTTGTCGTTCCCATCAACTACGCAGCGGCAAATCTCGACGACGGGGAGGTTATCTGAACAGAGAGAGTGCGTCACTATTTTTTCGTTGTCCATTCATTTGCTAATTTGATATTCGCCCCTGTTATAGTGCAGCAAGAGATATCGGAAGCACCGAAAGGATGTGGCTGAGCTGACTGCTGTCAACTTCTCAACAACTCCGGAGCCACCACCACGAAGAAACACCGGTGGTTCCCTCGCATCACCCTCAAGCCGTACCATCCCAACTCTGAACTCCTTTACCCACCAGGGCTCGCAAAACAGGAGCTCAAGCAACTTATGTTCTGGAACAAGGATCGACAATTGTTGGGACCCACTGCGCTCGATCAGCTTCTGCCGATCATGTCCATGTTTCCCGATGCAAAGATGGTTGGAGGGTCGATTGAGGTCGAGGTGCGTTTTTCCAACTTCTCAGGATTATACGGAATTGACTAAACCATAACTTTCCAGTTCAAGGCTCAACCACACCCCACCAGCATCCGCACTTCCTATATCCCCAAACTATATTCCGTGTTCCTCCCTATGCCAACTGACTGCACCTTCACATTTGGCGCAAACCTTCCCCTTGCTGAGCTCGAATCTATATGCAAGTCCCTTTCCACATCCCTTGGTCCTGAACTCGCAGGTCTCCTCGAAGCGATTCGCAGGCTGGCAAATTCGTAACGTCGCTTCAGTGGGTGGGAACATCCCCATGGCATCCCCACAGCATCTCCCATCTCGGACTTGAACCCTGCCTGGATCGCCGTAGATGCAAATGTTGTTGCACAGACCGTAGAAGGCGGGATAATTGAGCTGGAGATGGACGATTTCTTCATGGGATATAGGAAAACGAAGTTGCCAAAGGGAGCAGTTATTCAGAAGATTGTGGTCCCATTGAATGCATCCGAGGATAGGGAGGTTGTGAGGGCATATAAGCAGGTAAGCGCATGCTTTGTGCGAGATGGATCTTTTTTTTCGGGCTGACAGATTTTGGCAAAATGCACCCAAGGCAAAGCGGAGAGATGACAATATTGCGATTGTCACGTCGTGTTTGTATCTATGTGTCATGAGAGATGGCCTCATTTCACATGCGAAGCTCGCGTATGGAGGTATGGTAGCATGGACGATCTCAGCTTGCAAGACACAAGAATTCTTGATCGGTTCATTTTTTTTCTCCCTTTTCTCATTCGTCAATCTGACATCACCACTTCCCTTCTCAGGCAAACCGTTCTCCTATGAAACACTCGAACAGGCACTTTCCATCCTGTGCGATGAGATCGACCTTCCATTCGACGTCCCAGGAGGCATGCCGTCTTTTAGAAAGACACTGGCCCTTAGCTTTTTATTCAAATTCTGGAATGCTGTTTCAGTTCAACAGGATATCCCCCTTGACGCAGCAGTGACCAAAACTGCATCTTCAGATGATATCATGGGCATGATTCATCACCAACCAACTTCAGGTTGTCAGGATAATTCGGTAGCTTTTCAACCTATATTTGTGAACTCCATGCAGAAGGTCCTGATTTGTTGCCGATGTAGGATCCTTATGCGCAGGAAGTGGTCGGAAAGCAGGAACCACACCTATCGGGCCTTAAGCACATTACTGGAGAGGCAGTCTACGTCGACAATATGCCCAAGCTTCAGAATGAAGCTTACGGCGCTCTAGTCCTATATCTCTGTCCTTCTCACTCTGGCAGCCGAGTGAAAAGGACACTGAGATAGGCAATCTGGGCACGACAAACTGGGACAGAAGCCAAAGCACGCGCTGACGCTGAGAAACAGGCACATGAGCTCCAAGCCCTTCGAGACATGGCTCACAATCTTGAGCGCCAGGCAGTACGCACTGAGGAACAGAAGAAAAACAGGGTCAAGTACTTACTGATCCCCATCTGTCCGCCCCCCATCACCGCCCCTGAGATCCCATCGAGCTACGCAACCAGCCGGCTATGGAAAGCACTCCACTACCCTTGACAAGAATGCAATGGTCCAAGTACAGGACAAGGATAGGATGACCGCATGGGTTCCTGCAGTTGCATCAAGAGAAGCCCGCACTGTTGCCGACGGCCGCAGCATCTCATGGGAAAACTTCTGTCAAGCAGTCCCCCGGATTCTCCTTGCCATGGAAGCTGCCCCTGGGACCAGATCCACCCCACACTCACCTGCTGACTCAACCAAATCCTCACCATGCGCGATGGACGTCCCGTCTCTTCATGCCACAGACAAAGTCTTCACCCCTTGGTGAGGATTTATATTGGGCTCGACAGGATGGTGATTGTGACCCAGAGCCTGCACTTGATAACCACCTCACGGTCAACAACTTACCACTTGATGCCCCACCTTTCACATATAGGCATAGTTTAGGCTATTTTCGGCCCTTGACATGGACCGCTTGTTCTAAGCGCCTCAACAGCATTGCTCTCCAACTAGGGCTTGGGGTTTTGCGATTCCACAGCATTCGGATTGGGTCCGTACTCAAATACCTTCTCCGGGGATTGCCACTGGAGGTGGTAAAAAGCATGGGCTGTTGGAGCAGCGATGCATTTGCAGTTTACCTCCGGAAACATGCAGTTGTCCTGGCACCTTACATCCAGAATAACCCAGTTCTGGAGCCGTTCACTCGGGTGGCCTTGCCACCTGTTCATTAGATATGTATGTACCACTCCTTCTGATAGGGAGTCCGCACTTCGCACGACGCGTCATGGTGCTCCTTTTTTCTGGGAATCACAGCTCATTGTGGACTGTTTCTTTCCAGACTCAAGTCAGTGTTTCCAGCTAAAGAACCTCCGGTTCTTTCCCCAAAACCAAGCAACAGGCATCAATAGCACAATTCCATAACCTACTACTGATGTACTGTTACGATAAAGCCACAATGCCAATCTCTTACACATAGATGGAGCAGATTTCAACTTTTGGTCGATCCTCAATTGATGGCATCATCTTATTGTGTGACAAACTGTTAGAATGATTCCAATGGTCAAATATTCAATTATATTTACAGATTGTATAGTATCAACCTGTTTTCTGCTTACAAATTCTGTCGGGTTATATCAACATACTCCTGATTTCCTGATTAGTACTATGCATCGTGAATTGACAAGGTACTATGAACCAACACTGTAGAAAAGATCATGCACTTGTCATGAAGCTGGGGGGTTGATGTACTCAAGAGCTGCACCAGAGTAATGGTACCTATCTCATACATTGGGGAATAATGCTGTAGAAAAGATCATGCACTCATCATGAAGCTTGGGGGACTGATGTACTCAAGATCTGCACTGGAGTAATGGTACTCAGATCATACACTGTGGAGTAATGCTCATAGAAAGGTATTTGTATATCTGCACATATCTTCACCATCAGTATGCTTACCACATATCATCTCCATCTAGAAATAGCAGTGTCCTCCCGTTTTCCTGATGCATATTGTCAATAAGAATTGTTCAATTCTTATCGCTTTCTGCTTACCGATTCTTTGAATCGGCACGAGAACAGGACCTGAAGAGCCTTATAAAGGCAAAATGGGATGGCTGGGATTTCCCCAAGCCCATTGTCCTCTTCGCCCACCTCTTTTGTGGTTGTAGAAATACTCCTCCCTAACCCCTAAACCTGGTATAATCCCTCCTTATTCAATCCATCTCATCAACCCACCTTAGTGGTCTTTCAGTCGCTCCCTGCCATTTGGCGGATTTTCATCGCTGTTGCATGGTGGCCCTGGTGGGCCCTCATGTAGCTATCGCTGTTGTCCCTGGCCTAGGACACCCGGGTGAGGGTGGACGCAACGACGAGGACAGTTTGTTGACGATTGGTCAACCATACACGTGACTAATAATTACCATATATGGCAGGAAGGGAGGGGGAGGGGGTGTGGGGTCTGAATGAAAAGTCCCGACTGTATATGCAGAAGTCCCGTTCCGCCACCCCCATGTAAACAGATCGGAAAGAACAGACGTACACAAAGTCTTAGAGATCAACGAGCTTTCGACCGGCGGCTACTTACTGATGCTATAAACCAGCTCTGTCGCTGAGAATCCTGTAGCAGATTGTCCGCAAAACGAATCGGAGATCAATGCCCGCCCTTGCGTCACATGAAACAAGGTCAGTAACGCGAGTCGTGACACGCCATTATCATTCGATCATCAAACTGGTCGTTGTGTGCATTCCTGCTGCTCCAATCATATTACAGCCAGGCTATCCTGTTGGTGTGTCCTACCTGCAGCCATTCCGTGCAAATTTGAACAGGATACTTTACAGTTCCCTATCTTGGAGTCCCTAGTCTGATCCATCGTGCTATTTTCTTTTTTGAACCATCCTACCTTTGACATGGCCAATCTCTTGCGTACGGCGAAATCAGGAAGTGACTGGAGTCAAGCCAAACTACATGCATACAACATCGTCGTCGAATTGCAGGATACAGCCACCTTTTTTGGCATCAACCCTCTACCACAACCAGCTGTCACTGGTGAACTCCTGGATAATGTCACCGCCGATGATATGGCAAACGATGCCAATTACAAACTCTTATGCTACATGGATTTGGCAATGGATCCTGCCCCTGCAGAGGAGTCCGCCGTCGACGATTTCACTGTCCATTTGCTGACATTGTTGGGCTATGTGCCACGAACCAGGATGGCGTGCACATGTGCAGATATTCCACTTACCATTTGTGGACAGGAATGTCTTGTGAAAACCGATGTTTGTATTGTGGATTCAGATGATATTTTGCTCCTCGTCCAGGAGGACAAACGACATAAGGAGCCAAAGGATCCAGAGCCACAGCTGATAGCCAAGGTGATTGCCGCCTTTTAGGCAAACAACTACAGGCGGACGTGTATTCTCGGTCAGGATCCTATCATTCACAAACTGATGCCAGGAATAACCTTGAAAGGGACCTCGCCCATTTTCTACAAGATTCCTGTCACCACCCAGCTCACCCATAGTGTTGCACTTGGCGTCTATCCTACTGCACCCACTGTTGTGCATGCACATCTCCCTGCGGTGGCTCGCCCCGCTCGCCGTCTGAGTGAGGGCATGAAACCACTAGATAATAGAGCAACTATTTTCGCTTGTTACAAAGCATTCAAGAGGTTTGTAAACTAGTAAGCATCTCACTGTGCGATCTCCCGCGTTGGACTGAAACTAATGACTGTCTCTGATTCAAACAGGTGTGGGTTGCCTCGGACGCAGAAAGGTTGCAGTCGTCAGTGACATGCTGAAGTTTCATTTCTTGTTTTATGTAGCAGTTAAAGTTTTGTTGCCTTAGTCTCTCATCATTCTCCCGCGTGTACCCCTCGCCATTTGTCCATTATATATTTTTTTTGAGAATCACATTAAGCCTTATGTGATTCCTACCTCATTGTTCAGTAAGGCATATCACTATAACAGGGAATTCGTGGGCTTGATGCCATGCCCCCTGGAATATAGGGGTAGTGTTCGAGGAACATGTCCTAGACGATCCTCTCAAAATATGAATATCGGTCTCTTTCACAACATCTAATAAGTCGGCCAAAGACTTCGCCCCACCCCAACAAGCCCAAGTCGACGCCGACGCCGGTGAATGGGTTCATGAACGACTTCTTACCCACGGGCTGCCCAAACAACAGGAGATTGAGCAGCAAGGTGTTCGTAGTTCCACCCATGGCACTAAGCATACAGGTCTCTTCGGAACCCCTCCGTCCTCTTGACAACCTTTTCTTTTCATAACGCCTCCCAATTCTTGTCGAACCACCCACATCACATACAACCTATTCTCATGCCACTTTGTGCTAGACTTTGGAAGGGTCACTGCCAGCAGGCTCTTGGTCACACACACATCAAATACGGCTCATCAAAACCTGACCTCGAGGAAGATGGCGAAGTGGACCCTTACCACCATGGCCTCGGATTTCCCCTCCCCTCCCATTGGAGACGGAGGAGAGGTGTGTTGGCCTCACGACAACCGAAGAAAGACTTATAGTGTGGAGACCCGGGATTGCGGGAGGCAGATTGGAAAGACGAGAGTCTTGCCAGTGTTAATCTGGGGATGCGGTCCGCTTTAGCTTTCCGGCTCTGCGGCCTCTCCCTGACGTTTTTTGGTCCCTCGGCTTATAGGCAAAATTGTCTTATTTGGACCTGAGAAAACAATGTCAATGTCCACGATAAGGAGGCTGCCCGTAACCTGGTCGTGGTCAATCGAAGACAAACACAAGCAGCGATCTGCCTATGCACAAGTTTGTGCTGGGAATCAACAACACACTGACGAGGGGACCCCCTGTCAATGTCACACGAAAACTCGATCCATAAGGCAGGGGATCTCACCTACAGCGAGGCCGACATTATGGTGGGACGAGGATGTGGATGGGGTGAGGCATCATGCTATGGAGGGCGTGTGCGTACCCTTGGGTCCCAGAAGCCAACTGAGGAGCGGGTTATGGAGGTGATGCAGGCAATGAAAATGTATACCCTTGCGACAAAGCCGAAAACTGCGAAAGGTTGGATGAGGGCATGGATGGGAGAGTCAAGTTAACTTGAATGATGCACACCATTCAGTAAAAATCGATGGTATAACTGTCCCACCCGAGGGAGGGATTTCCACGATCAACTCATGAGTAGCGGACTCGGCCCATGGCAGGAGAGAGTCGGGTGGGCTCATGACTCTACCTGTACGTGTTGGCCCATTGGATAGCATTACCCGGGATGGATGCACAGCATTGGACTGAGCGAGCGGCACAGCAGTTTGAGTGTGTGGTGCCAGTGCTGGCCTGCGATGTATATGCAGCTGCTCAGAGTTATAGACTTGGCATTTTTGCCGATGTAAAATATACAACAATTATCAATGGCTCAATGCAAAGGTCCCTGTGCCCTGTGTTTGTATGAGACAAGCAGTGAACCAGTGCCGAAGGGGACTTGTGGAAATACCGAGTTGGTGTGAGAAAACAGGGCACAAACCCGAGCTGCATTGGTTAGCTATCGGCGTCTGCAGAGTGCCATCGGTGCTGACCCGTGCATTCCTAGCACTTGTGGCCACCGGTAATGCCATGGCTTGGGGCATTAATGCCAGTAGATGACACTTCCTCGATATAGTTGAATGGGCCCACCGCTAATTAATATGTCTGCATGGGCCCATGCGATCATTTCAGATCATAGGTAGCCATCGTGTGGGCCCACAGTCAAGGTAGGTATGGGGATGGGCCCATACGGATGTTTTTTGTCGGATGTCCCAGCCGCCGATGGAGTTGTGCCAGTCGCTCCTGTCCATCACCTAATTGATTAGTTCATCACCATCAGGTGATATCTCTTATCTGCAATCTCTTCCTCATGGAAGCCATGTTGTCGAAATACCCCAACCTCGGTGACACTCCCCGCCGTCCATATATCCCCTGGGCTGTCACCATGGCAGAGTTCTCGGCAATGTCGAATGAGATAGACGCCGCACGTCAGCAGAACACCTAAGTCCTTCAGAACCCTCAACTTGCAGTTGACTCTGAAGAGTTCTATACAAAGGCCAAGGAGGCTCAAGCTTATGCCCGGCAGCTTAATCATATGGAGACAATGGGTGTGCTGCCTGCACAGGACGACCTGGCACATGGTCAGGAAGTCATTATCTATGGAACATCACGTCTCCGTGCTGCTGTTTCAGCATGGATCTATGCTATAGATAATGATGATGGCTATGATGAGTGGTGCATCTGGTGGATGGAGAGGCTGATGTTTGAAGTCGTAAGTGTACTTGCTGGCCACCTGTCATCCTCAGTGGTTGATACTATTGTAGCGCGAGATATTCACGGCGATCAGAATCTTTGCAGCTACAGGGGCAGGTGCGCCATCCATTCACCCACTGGTTCTGAAGACTTCGGAAATACTTCAAGAACTACTTCTGTGGCCGAATGACAATGATCCTGAAACCCAATATCTTGCCGATAAACAACAGATCGACAAGGTAAAGAGGTACCTTCCAGCAGATGCAGATGACCCTACCCGTATCGTCGATGGCTATGTCAATAGCTGGTGGCTACATGAATCTGAACATCCTGACATCCCCTCATATGTGTTTGCTCCACAACAGTACCTGACCATACATCGGCCACTAGTAACTATCCTCTTTCTTGCCAGGTATTTCCTGTAACCATTATGCCCAGGTCCGATTCAACTGGCAAGATGTTCGGTCTGTGCCGTTTGCTGCTGGTGACATGGCCGAACTTCAGCTGATGGTCAAGATATTTGATGACTTGTATTCAACATGGAAGAAAGTCACCGAGGCGGTTCGGGAATATGACGGGCAACTGGAGAAGGACAAGAAGTTGTTGGCTTACTGGGAGGATCTTCGGAACCAAATTCAAGAACAGCAGTACAAGTAGTAATATTTGATGTATCGAAGTTGTAGCCAGCAATATTGTGACTGGCCTATGGCAGTGTCAAGTATCAATGGCACGTTCTGGTATACCAAAGGGCGCCACCAGCGATATTGTCATGTGATCACCCGGCCAGATTGTCAAGAGGCATAGGATACAAGGGTCGTACAATATTATCGGTGATCATGCCATAATTGCCGGTGACATGATAAGGTGATCTTCAACAATGTGGAGAATGTACTGTCTGGCAAGAGTGGCAAGGTGTGCAAGATACACTACGGTAGGCCCGCATGGGCCGACTTTGGATAGCAGACGTAGGCAATGGCCCATATGGGTGGTTCGGGTTTCATGGAATGGTCGGGTGGGCCCAGAGGCTGAGGCTGAAGGTGACATGGGCCCACTCGACTACATGCGATACAGTAGAGTAGAAATGTCACCGGCGCCATGGACAGCTAGGGCAATAATGGACATGCCCCAGAAGAATATCATGCATCTCAAAAGGTTGAAAGGTTATCTCTTGCATGATTATCAATGTTGTACGATATTATCTCATGGTATGCGTGGGGGATCACTGAGCATACCATGATCGCCGGTGATATGGTAAGGATGAGTGGCAAGCTTGTGAACATGCTGTCTGGAGATTGTCAGTGACTGGGGGCGATGCTACTATGTTCTTCCACGGTATGGTACAATACTCGCTGAGCATGCCATGAGCCAAACAAGGGGTCTTACCACATTATTAATGTATTTCATTCCACAAGTCAATGACCGTCGGTAATTCTATGATAGTCCCCCATGGTATTTTTAGGATCACTGAGCATACAATGCGCAAAATAGGGGGTGTTGTCACCGGCGATATGATCCCAGGGGTTCATTCGGCCACTCAGTGGCTGGCAACAATACTACGATATGCTTCCATGGTATGCTGCGATAACCGCCAGTGACATTGTAAGGGTGATCTTCAATGACATTGAGAACGTGATGTCTGGCCAGAGTGGCAAGGTGTATAAGACACAACGGTAGGCCCGTATGGGCCGACTTTGGATAGCAGATCTAGCCATTGGCCCATGCGGATGGTTTGCGTTTCACGGAATGGTCGGGTGGGCCCAGAGGCTGAGGCTGAAGGTGACATGGGCCCACTCGACTGCATGCGATACAGTAAAGTACAACTGTCACTGGCACCATGGAAAGCCGAGGCAATAATGGACATATTCCCTGGCAAAATTATCCATGTATTTCAGTCAGCAAGTCAATGACCGGCGGCGATTATATGATATTCTCCCATGGTATCTTTGGGGGATTGCCGAGGATACCATGATTGCCCGTGATAGTGCAAGGGTAAGTGACAAGGTTGTGAACATGCTGTCTGGAGATTGTCAGTGACTGGCAGCCATGCTACGATGTTCCACCATGTTATGGTGTGCTCGCGAGCATGCCATGGCACAAGTCCCCTCAGTGGCCGGCGGCGATTCACCAATATTCTTGGATGAGTATGATAATTGCTGAGTATGCCATGATCGCCGGTCACATTGCAAGGGTGATCTCCGACAATGGTAAGCACTATAATGTCCTGCAACAGTGGCAAGGTGTACATATAAGATTCACCCCGGAAGGGCTGTATGGGCCCACTTGGGAAAGCAGACCTAGGCATCGGCCAATACGGGTGGTTCGGTATTCGCGGAATGGTCGGATGGGCCCAATTGGTTGGCCTGAATGTCACATGGGCCCACTCGACTGTATGAAATATGGTATCATGGATTTGTCACTGGCAGTGTAAAGGCGACGCAGTAATGTATTCACAAGCTATGTACACTAAGAATTACTTGCCGTATGCAGGCGGGGCGCTGATGTATTCACAAGGCATGTCTCCTATTCACCACCCCAAACATTGACCACCTGTGGGTTCACCGCATTGAATATTCGTCCTGAGGTGCTTGCAATCTTTGCCCAGCTCGCTGCCTGACGTTTGGCATATGATACGGCACCGGGGAACTTGTTGGAACCTATCTCTGCCAAGCGCTGAATCCACTGTTTGGCTCTGTACAAGAAGTAACGTGGGATCCAAACCATTTTGTGGCTTGTAATAGACAACTCTTCGGACCATCTTTTATATCTGGCATGTGCCCTTAACCAGTGAACCCTATAGACTGATTGAACATATCAGGCATATGTGCAAGTTGACCAGAATAAGACTTACATTCCCTCAACATGTCACTGGCCTGAATATCTGATTCAACATTCATGGTCCAAAACCAGGCCAGTGGTTCATTCTGCCGCCGGCTGCCACCCTTGGTGTTACCAGTGCCACCACTAACAGCTGCTGTAGATATCTTCAGCTGATTGCGTTGCAATACCTGATATTTCATTTCCATTGTCGCTGAACAACCCAATGCCACCATCGCGGCCCTCGCGGCGTTATAGGCCTTGCGGTGTGCTTGCACTCTCCAAGTTACTGCATGGACCTTTGACCAAGCTCTACCCTTTTTGAACTTGCTGCTGGCCAGCCGTAAATTCTTTCTAAACAAGAACGACTTCTCACCCAGTGCTATTCTGACACTGTGGAGTTTGTCATTTGCTTGGCCTTCCCTCAATTGGAGCTCCTTCTTTGCAAGTGAGTCCAGATCGAGACGGCCAATCTGAGACAATCCAAATTTGGAGGGAAGAGGCAGTGGGCGTGTTTCGGCGGTGTGGACTGCGGCTGGCGGCAGTCATACAATAAAGGGGTTATCCAACTCGTTCTCCTCTTGTGAGTCTGTCCGGTAGTCATGCTCATCCAAAGCAGCAACTGGTGTAGGGCACAGGTCATTGAGTTGCTGCAGTGCGTCCATTGTCTCATCATTCAAGAACTGTTCTGCCTGAGCTATGAAAGAATCCAGCCAAATGTTGAGCTTTTGCTGTTTCTTCGTAATATCCAGTTTCTCACGAACTGTGAGCACCAATCCCTTGTGCCGAATAATTGTTCGAAGTGCCAATCTAGATGTATAATCAGGTGCAATCAACATCAGAGTTGGAGAGGTGCATACTGAGCTTCCTCAAGTTTGAGTCCGTGGGCAAGCCACGATGCTTCTTCTTTGCCGGTCCCAGTACCGCCTTCAACCTCGATGAGATTTAGCTGGTGAGTGTTCTTTGTGATCGCCGCCTGACCAGGATCCAGATCGTATACGTCCATTGCCTGTGGGTTGGTCAACCGGTCTTGTTGACACTGTTTGGCTATTTCCTGCCACTCTTTGAGTTCATCTGGATTGGAGTTTGCAGTGTACTGATCAAGGTCAGCCCGGCTTTCCTCCTCTCCTTGAACCGCAGTTTTGAATCATCAACAGGTCATAACAACTGTACCATCCTACGTGAAGTACTTCAGTGATGTATATACAAATGTTCTCACCAATGTCAAGCAGCTTTTTGAAGTTGGAGTCCCCCATATGATCATCCAATGTTTCGGTACGTGCAGCCAGGCTAGCGTTTTGTGTGCTTGGGGAGATCTCATTCAAGACTGACCACAGCGATTCCAGAATCTCGCCGTCAACCTGTCCGGCGCCAGAAATGAAACTTGGAGAAAAGCGAGAGAAACATTGCCACACATGTCCGCCAACATGAAAGAGCCCAATGCCACAGAGAAGAGCAACACCAAATGGCAACATGAGATACTGGCTTTTCTCAACGCGGGCGTTGAGCCTCTTGAAATATTGGCACATTATATCATATATAACGATGATCCTCATCACTCCTGTATTATTAGTGTTTTTCAAAGCTTGTGATAAGGAATAGTCCATGTTTGCTTATCTGTGTTCCATGTTACATTCAGGTTTGGCAGGTCAGAGAAAGGCTGACCTTTCTCCCTTTTGAAAATCTACAATGGCACCGGGGCAAAAGCAACCATGGCAGCCACATGCCATCGCGCCCACACCACTGACATCCAGACCCTTGTATTTGATGAACCGGTCATTCACGGCATGATGTTCATTACATGAGGGTTTCTGAAACATCATCAACAGAACCGTATATCGCGGTGTAGCATACAAATTATACCTCCTTGACCTCCTTTGCTGTGGCTAGGTGTGCTTTGTACCGGTTTGTCTCTGTCATGAAAAACTCACTGTGACTCAGCTTGATATCAAGATGTGCATTTTCACGGTACTGGTGAACAGCAGTGAAATTACCATCCATAACAAAAGTCCGCGTGTACGCCAATCTAGGTGAACATTCTTAGCAGATATTCCAGCCAAGGAGGAAGGACCTACTGGTCTGGATCATCTACCCAATTGTCAGGTATATTAATACCTGGTTGAGGACAAGCCGCACAGAATGTGGCAATATCGGGGTTTCCACCAGCCATGGGTGGGGCCAGCCCATCATCACTGCCAGGCTGCTCACAGTGCTGCATCTCATGCCAGTGTCCTCTCCACTTTGAATGTTTTAATACACGCCACAGCCGGCTAGCTCTGAGGAGCTCTCGGTAGCGATCCTACAAAGAATGGATGAGCGAGATTTGTGTATCAAATTTAAGAACATACCTCAACTGCATTTGGAGACATGGGTGAGGTCATTCAGCGCAGTTTCTGGTAGTATTGGTATGGGGAAGATTTGCATTCCAGATTCGACATTCGTGCGTCGTCAAGGACCTTGAATGTAAAGGTGGTCCTAATGTGTTTATAGCTGACTGGAGAGAGTCCTGTGCGCAGTAAATGATTCTCCTGCTCTTGACGACCATTGGGGCAATTGCACCACT